>BGPR01002439.1:80038-177798 GCA_013235015.1 Araneus ventricosus | reverse complement strand
GCTCTAGAGACTTGTCGCTCTTTGGCTGGGGTCTTGCTGTTTTCTGTACAGGCAGACCCAACTCTTTTTAATGTATATATATATTTATTGAGTTGTCCGATTTTGCACATAATACAGACATACAAAAAGAATACACCAACTTTGGAGGGCTACAATTACAAAAGTAAAAAAACGTTACAATCGTTTAGGGTTCCACCTGTGTTAGGGTATACTCCTTAACACAAGTGGAGAAAAAATAAGTGAAACGGCAGTAAGACGCTCCAAGCGTCCTTAACACAGGTAGAGAAAAATAAGGCGAACGGCGTACCTCGAATTTCCTTCGCGCAGCAAGGAAAGAGGCGGAAGTAAAATAAAGAATCCCGCGCCATTACATAATATGTCTGCTTCATTGTAAGAAATGCAAATATGCAAACTGAACGCCTTTTTTTAACCAATTGAAATGAAAATTGGACACAGATCTACAATTAGGTTTAGAAGACCACATATTAAACTTCATTTACTAAGTCTTTGCATTTAAGAGTTAGGTTGTTCACCAAGTATGCAATTATAAAGACCGACAAACAGTCAACGCGTTAACGGATTTGGTCCAAAATTTTATACGGATCTATATTCATGATGATAAAAATGTGTACTAAATTTTATACACTTAGATATTTAACTTTTTGAGTTATCGTGCTCACATGAACACGTGCACACAGACAGACTTCCCAGGGAGGATTTTGTCCAAAATTTGATAGAAGCCTACAAATTATGTGTAAAGACAACATACCAAATTTCATCACTGTAGTTGTAACAGTTTTCGAGTTATCGTGTTCACAGACAGACATAATTCCAAAATTGTGTTTTTTCGGACCGGGGAGGTCTAAAACTTGGAGATTCTTCAATATCTCGAATTCGATTTTTTTTTTTTTTTTTTTTCGATTACAATAATTTATCTTTGTATACTTCGTATACGAGAAAGTAAAACCGTACAACCTTTTAGGAGCAAATTTAAGCAAAAAATAACGTTTTAAGATTTATAAATGTTTGGAGCAAAGGTTAAAATGACCGCCTTCGAAAACAAGAGCGATATCCATTCGATCGCAGAAATCTTCCCACACTTTTTTTCAGCAAATTCTGTCTTACAGTTTGGATGGCTGCAGTTCTTCGCGCTTTCAGTTCACCAATGGTCGCTGGTACTGTTGTAAAACACTTCATCTTTTAAGTACCTCCAAAAAATAATCGCAGGGAAATAAATCAGGGCTTGGAGGCCATTGATTAAGAGGAAGGCCGTCATCTGCACCACCGGTGCGGCAATTTGTCATTTAAACATCCATGATGAGATAAGGGCCTGTGGCATCATCGCGGCATCTGGCAACATCCTGAATTGTGATTTCATGCAGATCGGATCCGCCCTCTTTGTGATGTCGCCTATCGACCAATAGCGACGAGCCTGTTACTGTATATAAGCACTGATTGCTTCTGTTCATTATCTGCTCTTCCCTGTTTGTATCATTTGATTAGCTAGCTGTATAATGATTTAATATTTTAATTTAATTGTTTCATTAAATTTGTTATTTTATTAACGAGTAGTCTTGATTCGACTTCATCATCGTCACACACAATGGAATACTTCTGATTCATATGAATACAGGTATGATAGATCTAGAAGCCGAGTAGGGTAGAATCGTACAAGTTAACATGTAGCACTTGAGTGTCAATAGTTGTATGTACCGACTACCTCAGCATCTACATAAATAAATCTCGCCTCTATCAATCCTGTGAAGTTAACTTGACCTAGACATAGGCACTCTAGAAGTTACAGGCCAATGTGGCGGTGCTCCATCTTGCTGCGAAAGGAAGTCTCCAACTTCTTCTAGTAACTACGGAAGCAACCAAATCTATAGCACATCCAAGTTGGTAATGCTTGTAACAGTGGACTCGTGAAAAAGGAATGGGCCGGAAATTTTGTTCTGCGATATGGCGCAGAACACATCAACCTCCGGCGAATCGCCTTCCCCTTCAATGGTTGATGATTAGCGGTATAGATGGCAAACCTTCCCCTGTCCAGCCGAAGCCGTAGGGTATTTATTTTATCGCCATTTCAGTTGTACAAATTGCAATAGAATTCATAAATCAATAATAGCAAACGAAATTAAATTCAACAGAACAAATTCTAAATATTTCCTTATGTATGCTCGTAAGGCCGATAGCGCCAAATAAAGAACTATCTCAACGAAATCTCGCCAAATCGAAAACTAACGAACTCCTCAGTTACTACTCATCGTAGAATACTTGCTTTGTTGAGGAGATGCAACCCTTCAAAGTCGGGGCATTATTTTGTAAAACACCTTGTATTTAAATCTGTCGTCAATTTTTCGTTTCATGTGAAAAAGAATAAAAATTAGATTTTCACCAGAGCACCGTATTTCTTGTAGTGCCATCTATATATAAATACCCTCGAATCGTGGTCCATTAGTTAATTTCTAAACAGTTAGAGATAGGCATATACTTCCAGTTGGAACACTACATTAAATGGCTTAAAGAGTTATGCAGAATTACACTTTATTAGTCAAAAAATATACTGCTGAAAAAGTTAAGAAGTTTAATTTTTTATAGTTAACCATCTTTATTAATATACTAGAAAATCACCCGTCATGGTATGACGGATACAAATTGCCTCTTCATTCGAGAGATTTCCCGTCAAATCTGACGTATTTAAATAGATATATATGCGAGAGAAATGTTTGACATTGATTGAAAACAAATGAAATAAATATATGTATTATGACATAAAATATTTTTTTATTTACATATCTCTTTATTCAAAAAAACTCTTGGTAAACAACACACCGTGTGAAGTATTTTTCGTTGTTTAACAATTTTCCTTGTACTGATGTCTTTGTGTAAATTTTAACGTTGCCAAAAATTATTATCAAGAAATAAATTTTATATAAATGGATAGCAAATTTTATTTCACTATTTTAGAAATATTAAATTTGGAATTAGAACGACAATTACTCTTTTAAATTTAAAATTACTGAAATTTAGGTTTTCTCTAACAATGAAATAATGCTGTTTAACGTCTCGCAGTGCTATGGTGCGAGCTTTATTGTTGGTGACGTCAAAGCGTTACCGAGAGATCTGGGCTATTATATTATTAATTCTTGATACGCTGACGTTTTAAACAAAAAAATGTTCAACTCGCCTACGGCTATAACTCACCGAGTTATGAAGTTTTGTGTATCACTACTTTACACCATTTCAATGGTCGCCTCTAGGATAATCCGCCAATCAACACGGGGAACTTGCACGAGGGGGCCGTTGATTGGCTACGACCGAAACTTGACTAAGATTTCTGGAAAAAGGCAAAAAGAAAATTCCATGTATCAACATGGAACTCATGCGAAATGGACATGATTCTGCGAAATATCTGACTGCGCTATGGAACTCCTGATCAAGCACTCTCTATATTGGGGAGAGACACCGTATTTGGGCCGGTATCATGTAGGGTTGGGTGATACTGTATCAACTTGATACTTTGTGTCAGGTACGCAAACGTATCCGATACACGAAAATGATACAGACGAAAAGTATCAGGTACTCTGTATCAGTTCTCGTACTCGATTGCTACCGTGTATATTCGCCTCTGCAGCTTTCGTTTTCGCTCGGCTGATACGAAGTATCAACATGATACCAAGTATCAATATGATACACAGTATCAGATTGATACATTGGATCAGTTCCTGGTTTGAATGCCTTCGCGTTTTCGGTAGAGGTATTGATGAAGTGCAGGTGGCCTTGGTTTTGAAGTCATAGATGGGTGGAGGGGAAGGTAGAGAAACGGATTTGTTATTAGTTAAAGTGTATTGGAAGGCGTAGGGGAAGATTCCCGAGCTGGGATTGGTATGTGTTGGATTGATTTGTTGTGGAGTAGTTTTGTGAAAAAAGATTCGATAGGATTTCATCATGGTATTATGGTATTAAGACTGCAAGAAAATGTCGATCGAGAATGATCCCCGAAGTAGGTAGGTACTTAGAAGAACCTTATTAAAGATCGATTAAAATAGTGGCGAGAAAAGAGATATAATTTTGCGTATTTAAAAAAAACTAGTAGTAGAAAAAGTAGTAGAAAACTTTTGCCTATAATTGTGATATCCGTTCCATGAGAACACATTTTTTCGGTAAGGAGACTGGTCTTAAATGACAAAAGAACAAGATTAATTCTGACAAAGTGAAAAAATTAGCTTTTTTAAACTATAATTATTGAATATTTTTTTTATCTCTTTCTTTAATTTTTTTGTTGTAGTACCTTGCATGTTCTCAATGTTATATTTTTGTTAATATGCCTATGTCCCTTTTTTCTGAAAAAAAAAAGAAATTTCACGGGATTTTTTTTGTTTGTTTTACATTGTTTATATTTAATTCTATACTATATTATTAGACATTAGCTTTGAAGACTATTATCTCCATCTCTAACAAAATTTCTCGTTACCTATAGCTTTGGTTATTAATTTTAATTTTGCAATTAGTTTCTTAAAGCATTTTAAAAAAGTAAGGACTTTTATAAAATTTAAAAGACTGTTGGCAGCAATTTCATTTTAATTGTGTTTTTAAGTATTTTTTCATCTCACATTTATATTTAAAAATATAAATATTTTCTGTTTAAGTATATTTTTTAAATCGTTATATTCTGAAAATTTTATTCATGTTCAACGTTTAATTTGCGTTCAATATATTTTATTAATAATAATTATGTTGCTTGTGTTGCTTATTTGTTTCGGATAAAAAAAATGTTTAAAGCATGTATTTCTTCAGAGAAAATTCCATCAATCTCATATACTTACTAAACATTGCAAGAAAAGGTTAAGAAATGCGTTAGAAATAATTTTATTTCATATAATGGTAAAAAATAATATACATATATAGGTGGTTTAAAAAACACACACATATAACATATGCTAATAGCGTCGCCAAGGCAGAAATCTTATGTCACTACCCGATTACCGAGTACCCAGTTCCGTCTCGTCGGGAAGGGATCTGTTACCGGCTGTATAAGGTACAAAAGTATCAGGTACAAACGAGTATCAGTATCAACCTGTACCTGATACAGCAAAACCGGGTATCAACCCAACTCTAGATCATGACTTTAATTCCATTCAATATTCGGGCCGTAAATAAGGCAAATTATGTTGCAAAGATACAGATATGGTATATAAAATCATTTTTAAGAGAAAGCAGTTAGAGAACAAGTGTTTAGAATCAGGTATCATCCATTAGCTATTTTAACAAAAGATAGAAAAAAACCTGTGCGCTGTTCTAAATGAAGTGAGAAAATAGATCATTATATTCTCAGATAGGACATTTTTTAACTGTAATTCACTATAATCAATTTAAGAAGATATTTTTAAAATAAGGTTAGGGGATTTTTTTTCATTCAAAGGTTGCCTAGATTGGACCATCTAAATCAATGGAGTTATTACCTTAATCTACAGGAATAAGCTCAGAAAGCAGTTTATCACCTCTAATAGTCCTCATAAATTGGAACAAGTCAAAGCAAAAAAAAAAAAAAAGGACCCTAAAGCCACCAAATGTTGGATCAAAAGGTATAAACACTTAGGATACGATAAACGGTCGCCAATGCGCAAATCCGATGAGAATTGGCGTGTAGTGGTTGAAAGATTGGATTTCAACCTCTCTTGAAATCCAAGCGTGACATTTGGACTGCCGGGCCATCAATGCTGAAATGCGACCGGTGTAGATACGTGGTGGAGGCTCTCTCGTTCTAGAGGAAATCGAAGCAGGTGGGGGTCGTGTTTTAAAGGCGGGGAGAAGAAGAGGATCGGAATGATCCGTTGCCGAAGGTTTTTGTGGTTTGTGTAGAGCTGCCGTGAATAACCTGCCTAAATGGATGGGCTCAGCAATGGAACTGCGTGGAGTGAACAATGCGCAAGAAATGCCAGAAATCCTCAGCATCTTACATACCACCTTGTGGTGGATTTGACACTTTCACACATTATCAACTTCAGAAAATTTTTAGAACAACAACATAGTAAGTTACTGTTCGAATCAAGAAGTTCGTGTGAATTCAATATTTTGTTCTCGCTGTCGCCTTTTCGATTTTGTACAAACGTCATTTATCATCAGCATCGGGATTTTATGATTGGAAAATCATGTACGAACAGTTATTAGCACATGAGAAATCTCCAAATCATATGAAAGCTTATCAGTTTTGCGTGGAGTTAACTAAAAGAATAAGATTAGGAAGGATTGTAAATTCTGAAAATCAGGATAAATTAACAAAATGAAGGTTGGATATTGGAGAGAAGTGTTCAAATGTTTAGTATACGTGGTTGAGTCTCTCGCTTCCCAAAAGGAAAAGAGGAAAGAAAGATATACGAAATGGTGAAAACAGAGGGCACTTTTTAAAGCTACTTGCATTCATTGGAAACTTTTGCGTCGTTAGTGCCCACCATTTGAGAAGAGCAACATCAAATGAATTGGATATCCATTACCAGAGCTCTATACTTTCATTTTTTGATAGTTTTTTTTTCTCGGTATTGAATTACATATTCATTACCAAGAAAAACTATCAAAAATGAAATCATAGAGCTACTTGGACCCAAAATCGAGGAATAAATTTTGAAGGAAGTTTCAAAGTGGGTATATTACTCCAAAATTTTAGATTGCACACCGCACTGAAGTCACGTTGGGACGATGACATTTGCTTTAAGATTTGTATGGTACATTAAAGGTGAATAGCCTTGCATGAAAGAACACTTTTTGGAATCCATTCCACTCGAACATTCAACAGGTGAAGCTTAAGTGTATCCACTGAAAAATTTCATAATTTATTCTACTAGCAAAACGTAGCTATTAGCGAAAATCGACCTCTCTTTGACTTCAAATCATATTCTCAACTCAAAATTTAAAAAATTAGTGAAATCAAGAAAACAATTTAAAATAAAACGTGTAGATGAACGATCTATTAGCGCAATTTATGTTCGACTCTCAGAGTCTAGCTGCCTGAGTGGTTAAGACGACAGGTTTAGGAAGCGGGATATCGGGGGTTCGAATCCGAGGTTGTCTTCATGCTCTGTTTTTGATATAAATTGCAATGAGTTTGACGCGTCAAGCTTGTGACAAGTATGACGCGTGCCCAGATAGCAAAGAAGGTTGCGGAAAGGTTGCAATTTCACTTTCTAAAGGCTGTCCGCGAAAGCATTTTCGCAAGGTTTACACAGGAAAGCTTTTTATGAACTACCTCAACGACAAGTCCGCGAAAGCATTTCCGCGCAAATCGTTTCGGAAAACATTCCCGCAAAATTGACGGAGGAAAGCTTTTTATGAACCACCTCTCCCATCATGTGTAGCCCCGTGCGGTATAGTTGTTACTGCGCTTGCCTTTCAACTATATGAACGCGGGTGCGATCCTCGGCTCGGAGGAATTTCAAGTTTCGTCACAATCTACAACGAAATTGTATAAGTAAGTTGAATTGAAATTAATAATTAAGCTTTAATTAATTAAGATTCCGAATTGATCTAATTAATTGACATTCCATATAGCTATAAGTAGGACTAACCCAGATAGCATATACATTTGCAGCAAGTTTGATTTTTCTTGATATTAGCTTGTCATGACAAACTTGATATGGCAACTTTGCATCAAACTTCCTAGATGCCGTCAGAAGAAGGGTGAAAGAGAAAGGGTGTTCTACCCCTCTGTAGAAGTACGGCTTTGTAGAGGGGTGGACCCCAGTGTAGTAGTACGGCTTCGGAAGGGAAGGGGGTTCTATTGTGTCCGCCAAAGGAGGGCTCTTGACAACCTTCTGAATGGCCTGAAATAATCTTGTAATAAAAGCTCGGGGAAATCTTACTAAAAACTAAAACCTTGTTTCTTGTTGACTAGCGAACCTTTCCGCCAACTTGCCATGGAAACCCAGATAGCACGTACGTTTGCAGCACAAGTTTGATTTTTACTTGATATGACCTTGTCATGGCAAATTTGACGCGTCAAGCTTGAAGCGAAACTGTGGCAAACTAACAATGCGGAATCGCCACCCTCGCTTGCAAAAGAGTTTGCCATAAGTTCGCCTGTGAGTTTCGCTTGCTGTGAGTTTGCAAAACAAGCTTGTTGCAAAGATGAAAGCACAATAAGAGATAATTATCTTTGTCTCTGTTTCAAAAAAACATCCGATTTTTAATAGCATCTCCTAGACCGTCCTTCTTTTTATTAGTTCAATAAATCAATGATAATTTGTGAAAAAACTAACTTTTTTATAAAAAAATTTTGAAACATTTTCCATCTTTTTATTAAATATAGAACTCGCACTTTAAAGAAAACAATATCGCCTTTTTTCTTAATGTTGAAATTTTAATGTTTATAAACAAAATTAAACCTAAAAAACACCCAGATAGCACGTAAGTTTGCAACAAGTTTGATTTTGACTTGATATTGCCTTGTCATAGCAAATTTGACGCATCAAATTTGAAGCGAACTTGTGGCAAGTTCACCGTGACAACTAGCGCCACCCTCTCTTGCAAAACCCATTTGCTACAATTTCGCCGTGACAAATAGCGCCACCTCGCTTGCATTGCAAGCTTGCACCAAATTTGCAAAACAAGCGTGATGCAAAGATAGCACAAAGAGATAATTATCTTTATCTCTGTTTTAAAAGAACATCCGATTTTTAATAGCATCTCCTAGACCGTCCTTCTTTTTATTAATTCAATAAATCAATGATAATTTGTAAAAAAACTAACTTTTTTATAAAAAAAATTTTGAAAATTTTCCATCCTTTTACTAAATATAGCATTCGCACTTTAAAGAAAACTATATCGCCTTTTTCAGAATGTTGAAATTTTAGCGTTTATAAACAAAATTAAACCGAAAAAACAGTCAATGTTTGTTGAAAAATAAACTTATACATTTTGTCCCATTTTAAAGTAATTACTTTTGAACTCTAATTTCATAATTTATTCTACTAGCAAAACGTAGTTATTAGCGAAAATCACTCTCTCTTTGACTTCAAATCATATTCGCAACTCAAAAAATTAACGAAATCAAGAAAATAGTTTAAAATAAATGATATGCGAATTGAATCGAACGATGTATTAGCGAAATCTATCTTCTTTTCTCAGAGTTTAACTGGCCGAATGGTTAGAGCGCCCGCTTCCCGAGTGTTAGGTCGCGAGTTCTATTCTGGGTTGTGTTCGTACTCGCTCGGTTCGTTTTTGCGATGAGTTTGCAATGCAAGCTTGCTGCAAGTTCGTCCTATGGTGACTTCGAGGCTTGCTGCAAGCTTGTTTCACACTTGCACACTTGTCGTGACAAATTTGCAGAAAGCTTGCAGATTTGCAGTGCAAATTTGCTGCAAACTAAAATTGCTATCTGGGCAGGACATGTTTGTTGAAAAATAATAACTTATACATTTTCCCATTTTAAAGTAATTACTTTTGAACTCTAATTTCATAGTTTATTCTACTAGCAAAACGTAGTTATTAGCGAAAATCGCTCTCTCTTTGATTTCAAATCATGTTCTCAACACAAAATTTAAAAAATTAATGAAATCAAGAAAAGAGTTTAAAATAAATCGTATACGAATCGAATCGAACGATGCATTAGCGAAATCTATCTTCTCCTCTCAGAGTTTTACTGACCGAGTGGTTAGAGCGTCCGCTTAGCAAGCGCTAGGTCGCGAGCTCTAATTCGAGATTGTGTTTGTACTCTGCCTTTGCTATATTTGCAATGAGTTTGACATGACAAGCTTGCTGCAAGTACGTCTCGCGGTGACTTCGAAGCTTGCGTTAACTTGCTGCAAGCTTGTTTCACACTCGCTCTCTTATCGTGTCAACCTTGCTGCAAGCTTGCAGATTTGCAGTGGAAGACTGCTGCATGTGTTTCCTGCAAATTAAAATTACTATCTGGGAACCTTTGTGACAACCCTTTACCCTTGCCGACGACAAGGTTTCCAAAACATTTTAGAAAAGCTATCTGGGTGGCTGCAAACTAAAATTGCGATCTGGGTCATTAGTGAACTGTGTTGATATTGGCTTCCGCGCGCGCTTGATGGAAATATTTGAGGTTAACTTAATTGATCGGAATTTTTTTTCCCAAGTAGTTTTCGCTAGAGGCGCCGTCTATTGACAGTATATAGAAATAAAAAACACAACATTTTGCAGAAAGTGTAATGAAAATAAATGACACTTTTTTTTATTTAAATTGTTTTCAAAATACTTTACATACATTTAATAAGAATTTGAAGATTAAGAGTGTGATTGAAATCACACTTATTTAGAACAGATATTTAAAAGTAACAATAGCAAAAATATTTGTTATTAAAAATACCGTGAATGCATCCGTAAGCACGAATGGAGTTTTGCCTCAATCTTCAACCGCATTGGACAGATGGAATCGATAGTTAAGTTCTATCGTGATTCAAGAGCTGTAATCGAAAGAAATGCCGCTAAGTTTATATCGATTATAAGATCACATCTCTCATCATTGGTATTTGTGTATTTGTGATTTCTTGATATTATTTAGAAAATAGTAGTTTGTCAAATATTAGTCATCCCTAGTTTTCACAAGGCCCTCTTTTAGCACTTTGATTGCGGAAAAATATAGACACTCAAATGAATATCTTAGTAAATTTTAACAAATGAAAAGACGCCGTTCAAACTGCATAGAAACGGATTGGATGAAGAAAATTATGACGTCAGGCTCGGTATTTTCCCCGCGCGAGCTTATGAATGTGAATCTGGTCTGTCACCTGGCCACAGAGATGGCTGTTTGTTTATATCAGATTAAAAATTAACGTTTCCCTGCGGAAACTCCAGATTGTCGCCTGTTTCTTTTTAATTGTTCTTATTGCATATATATTTTATTAATCAGCTGATGTGAATTGTTCTTTGAGAGATTTATAAAAATAAATAGCGATATGTCATCTAGTTTTGAAAGATTTGAAGAATTGCAAAAGGACGGAAAACGCCTTGCTGCAGAAGGCAGATTGCATGAATCCCTTCATAAATTCGAACTTGCTAGAAAAATTAAAGAGACTTCGAAAATCCTTAACCGGATACAAAAATTAAAAGTAAGGACTGTATGTTTTTTTCTTCCAGCAAAATAAATCATCGTAAAATTCTTTTAAGTAATAGGGTAGATGCTCCAGTTTTGACCACCTTAAGAGAAAATTTGAAATGGAAATTTCACAGTGGATGACTGTTTAAAGCATATTAAATCATACTTATACTATTCTTTATCAAATTTTATTGACTTTATGCTAGTTATAAAATTTTTCTGAAGAATATTTTAGATTTAGAGTTATGAATTTTTAAATAAATTAACCCCATTTGCACCAGTTTTGGCCACACTAATATTATATTTTGAACAGACATTTTAATGAATTTTAAGTAAAAACAAATCATTTTTATGCAATATATATTTTAGTACGTTATTTTCTGTTTTTTTAAATGTGATTTTTTTGATGAATTTATAAGGATATGTAATACAATTTACCAAAGATGATTTTAGCTGCAGATTTCAGTTTTAAAGAAAGAAATAGGAATACAGAAAACAATAATTTAATTTGGTTGATAAAATACAAACTATATATACTCACATAATTTTTTTTTGATAAAATATGAAACAAAAAATGGGAACAGGAATAAACTTGCATTTCAAAAGCATAGATTTTTTAAAAAATCTTACAAATCAAGAATTTGCATTATTATACTCACTGATATGTATTTTTATAATTTTTAATTGCAACATTAATCAAATTCATCAGAATCATTTTTAAAATTAGATCAATCCATGCATATAAAAGAATATTCCTTATCACTCAATTCAGGTTCCTCAAGTTGAAATTTTCTAACATAAATGTGAGGTAAACATTCAAAATGGAGATTTTTTTTGACATTCCATTTTGAATGGCCTTAACTGCATTACCAACTTTAGATGGCTAGTAGCAAAATTTTTTTATGGAAATGCTACCTACCTTCTTATTTTTAATTGGTGCCATTACTATGTAAAATGAAAACAAACAAAACTAAATCAGTTACTTTTATTTTAGAAACAAAACTAAATCAGTTGATTTTATTTCATCCAGATATTCTTAAATTTATGTAATGCCTAAAAACACAATAATGAAGTTATGTGGCCAAAACTGGAACGTGTAGTGTTCCACTTTTGGCCACCTGCATGGCCAAAACTGGCACATATAGTAAATTTTAAGTACCAGTTTTGGCCACCGCCCATCTAATCTTAAAAATAATTAATTTTGATATGAAATCAAGATAAAAAGAAAGCTTACCTCATAAACCCTAAGGGTAATCAGTTTTTAATTAATCATTTAATTCTGAGAGCTTCATGATGAAAAACTGCAAATACTTGCTCCTTAACAAAAACCTTAACAGTTGTGAGTATACAATACATGATTATGCATTTAATTTTTTTACAAGTCATATGTTTGAGAAAAATGAACCAATCAGGTTGAAAATAATAAAATAAGGATTTTTTAAAGTATTGGAATGCTTCTTATTAGTTAATTTGAAATTACTGGTTAATTATTGGAAAAACAGATCCAATCTGTCCAAAACTGGTGCAGTGGCCAAAACTGGAGCATCTACCCTACTTATAATCACACTTCCTCCCCTTCCAATTTAAACATGATCTCATGAAGATGATTTCAGTGTCTTTTTATTGTTTTGTAGGAAATCGAGCTGATAATCGTTTTGCATGAGCGCCATTTTTAACAAACAAATCGTACCCGTTTATAAACTATCATATCTAAAACAAATAGCTTTTGAGTTAAAGCCATGATAAATAGGCCTGACGCAATAGAAACAGATGTAGGGAATAACACTTTGTGTGTTTTAGCAAGTACTGCAAACAGTTTAATGAGATTCTTAACCCAGATGGAGATTAAATTTGATTTCTTTACATAATTTACTACTAATCATTCTTGAGAATGATAATTAGTATTTATGAGTCATTATCACTCTCTAGAATGATAAGTTGTAGTCCTGAATATCATTCTCTAGAATAAGATAAGTCATTGCTTTAAATTTAATTTTTGTCTACTAGACTATTTTAGTTTATGAATATTAATTACATTTTCCAGGAGTAGCTTTACATGCTTCTGTTATAATACTCAACTCTTTTAAGTATTTTCTTCTTGTATTTCAGCTTTCTATTTGGGTCATTCCATGTCAAATGATCCAGAGCTGGTTGCTTGACTATTTTTTTTTATAATCAAATTATTTTTTGTGTGTTGATTCCTACATAATTAGAGAGTTCAAAAAGGCTAATTTTAATTTTTTACCTTTTTCTGAATTCCGATGGCAGCCATTTTTGTTTTACAAAACGTGCTGATTTTTGCGTCTGTAGGGGTTTGCGTTAACTTATATTACTCGGAACTGGTGAACCCGAGGTTGTTGAAACAAAGACTGATTTATTCAGGAAGATACAGCCTTTATTATCTCCAGCACACATTTAAGGAAGATTGTATCCCAAAATAGCAAAAATCAGCTTGGAAGTTTGACTTTAAAAATGACAAATTTTCAATTTTTGAAGGCATATAATTCCCAAAAGGAATCTATTCTCCATATTACTTTTGTGGGGATGTGTAGCTACCTTAATATGCTGTATTTACAAAAAAGTTCAACCCTGAGATTTGCTTCTTTTAAGAGTTACGGGCTTTCAAAATCCGAAAATTTCAAAAAAAATCCAAATTTTGACACCTTATATCTTTGTTGGGGCAAAGTTTAAAAATCTGAAATTTTTACAGATTAACCCTCTATAGTGTATTATATAGCTGTAAAAGTTTCATGTTTGATATTTATGTACAAGTCAAGTTAGAGGACTTTAAAATTCCCATAAAAAACGTATTTTTTGCCAAAAATGACTGAGCATAAATTTGACTAAGTACGATTTTTATCATTAATATATTATAATACGATATAACTACTATTACATATAAACTTACTTTTTTACATGAAGTAGCTTGTGCACACTTTCAATGTATAATGAAGTTGAAAAATTTGAATATGTTTCATGGTCACTTTGGGTCCACAGTATAACTGAGGCTTCTCTATCATCAATAAATTATAATATGACCTCAAGTAATATTTATAATTAAAATTACCTTTCAAATTAATTCTTATGGCATTTATCTTTTCAATTAATGCACCATTTGGTGTATTAATTTTACTTCGTATTTATTCTGTTATAACATTATATTATGTCATGTTTCTATTTATAAGATAATCTCTTAAAATACTGTAGGCCTAAAATACTTATTCAAAAAAATGTGTGGATGTTCAGACCTGTTCAAAAACTTTTGTGATAGACTTCAACAAACCAAATCAAGTCTCCAGCGACCGTACTCTAACCAAATATTGACACCAGCAGAAATGTTTGAATTTTGTCATGAACATTTAAAAGGAATCACCTTCACTTACATAAAAGTATTGTAATCCTAATGTTAGAATCTCAAAAGAAAAGCTGAAATTTTTGAAGTACTTGAGTACATCAAGTCAATAGAACAAGAAATTGCCGAAGATAATGCCTTTGAAGTACTGCATTGCGACGATAAAGCCCCGACAGAGTGTCGGCTCACCGATGCCGAAATATGCAGTATGATGTTAATGAACTCCCAAACTTCAGTATCCGGTAGCGAGGAGAGTAAAGAAGAAACACAAGTGGAAGATAAAATACCAATTGACAGTTTAGTGGAAATGTTGAACACCGCAATAAAAGGACTTGAGCAGAGGGACTTTATTTCGGAGTCATGTCATCGGAGAATTAAGTGTTTTATGATGTTAAATTCACTACTTAATATTGAAATGATCTAAGATCTAGAATTATCCCAAATCTGGAATTGCCAAAGTCCCGACGATTCCGGATTTGCGCCGTTCGACTGTATTTTGGAAAATGTTTATAAAAAATGTTATTTTAAATATTTTGTAAATTATAATAGTGTAGAAAAACGCCCCATAATATGAGTTTTAAAACTAGAATTCTATCTTGTTTGTTTTATTAAAATGAAAAACAGCTTTTTCAAAAGTGGGTCAAAATCCCAAGTCCCCCTTGCTTACTGTAAAAATTGTAACAAAAAAAAATAACATTTCAATGCTGCATTTACCTAATATCTTTTACGGACATTTGAACATGTTGATTTCATAAATGGTGTATTTATATTACTCTCAAAATGTCAAGTAAGTCTGACATATTCTGATATCTTGCTTAGAATTGTAATCTTGATACAGGTTACATGTAGAAAAGAAAGTGTTTATTAACTTTAAATTGTACATCATTACTTAACATTCTTCAGATTTTGAAAATCTGATTGCTTGTTGTAACATGAAAATACTGCCATTTAATTTTATAGTGATGTATGACTAGTGCAATTTTCATGCACGGCCTTATTTAAGCATCAAAATCAATAAGACTTTGTATAAATTTAATTTCCAGATTTAGATAAATTTGGTTTGTCCAAACTTTTGGCCCTAGGGTGAGAATATAAAAACATGCTTTTTTCATGTATTAACAAGTTTCAGAATGAGAAAATAATTTAGTGTCCTTTCAAAGAAGTTAAACTTGGAGGTACCTGCTGTGCTTCTGTATTAAATTTATTTTTATTATGCTTATAAGCATAGCAGGTCTGTGGTTCAGATGATTGACTGTAATTATGATAAAGTAATGTAATTATTGTTATGTGTTGAATTATTTTTTTTTATTTTTAAAAAAAGGTGACATTTAAAAAATATCCTAAATTTTGTTAACCCTCTTATGGGCAGGTTGGTGCATAAACTGCGATATCCCATTTTTCCCAACTCTGTGCTTAATTAATTATACACAACTTTATTTTTTATGGTGTAATAAGATTTAGAGTTTGAATGGGTGGATGATACACACATTTGTGTGCTAATTTGAGTTGTTATATTCGTCATGAACAGGATTGTCTACATCAATCTCGGAATTAGTTTTGTGGTCACTGTACTCTGTCGAAATCTGATTTATCGGATTCATCCTCGGCTGGCTTTTCTTACTTAATTCTTCCAAACCAGCCAACTATTGCTTTGGAGGGATAATTTCCCACCATTTTATAATCAGGTTGGGTTATGGAGAGGGTTGCATGTGTGATCAGACCAAACTGACTGCTTCAATGTCAATGGGAACTATCAGAGTAAGTAGGAGGAATGTTGATACGAGGTTAGAGGGGTGGCGAGCTTTCCAATTTTGCTAGTTTTTATTCAGCTTATTGGTGCATACCCATTGTCGCTGTACGTTGACCTGTCCACAATGGATTGAGATATTTTAAAATTATGAGCATAATAATTTACTAAAATGATTATAAAATCATATTTTGAACTGAGATTCAATAGTATATCATTTTGGAATGGGGTTCCTTGCACAATGCAAAAATGGGGTTTTTCTGCATATTTTTAAAAATAAATTATTTCCATGGGGTTCTTTTTTATTGTCCTAAGACATAGAAACACATTTGATGTTATTAATTGGTGATATAGTTGTTTGTAGCTTTCTACATACTGTTAACTTGAGTTTTTACTAACTGTAGATGTAGTAATATGAAATCAGTACCTTCATGTTGATTTTTATACACAATATTGTTCTTACTGTAAAAAATATTCCTTTCCCTTTACATAACTGCGAAAATTTCCTATTATGCATGTTTTTAATTGCATTTTTATGTACTTTTTCAGGAAGTTATTGGACAAATTGAGAAAGACGAGCCTTCAATAAAGAATGAGCAGTCATTTGGTCAGAAGTCTTCTGGAACCGTTGATAATTCTGAAAAATTGTCCGGCATTTTGAATCAGATTCAAAATATTGAGGTATTCTGTGACCTATTCATTACTGTGAAATTTTAAAGGGGTTTATTATAGTACAAGGAATATTTACAGGATAATAAGTGCAAAATATAACATTATTACAAGCTACATGCAAGGAACCATCCATATCACCTGAGATTCAGTAAAAAAAGAATATTAATATATGTATATGAAAATTCACTTGAAATCTTGAGTTCAATAATTGTTTCAAGATATAAGGTGAATGCTCCAGTAGTGGGCCACTTAAGGGTATTTCCTCAATTATCATCTAAACTTTTGAGAAGATTCGCTAATCTCTATTTTTTTATGGTTGTTCATACTTTTATCTAAAATAATAATCACCTGAAATATCAAAATAAATGTAATATAATTTTTTAAAAATTAAAAACTTAGATCACTCCTATGCACCAGAAGTGGGCATAGCAAACTTTTGATGTACCAGTAGTGGACATACCAAAAGTGGGCCACCCAGATTTGTCAATTGTACCAAAGAAAAAAGATTAAAAGCATTATATATAGTAATAATAACAATATATTAACATTATACACTATAAAAAATGCAATAAAAATGGTTTGATATAGGTGAAATCTTTTATTTATAGATTCTAGTCACATGAGATTTACATTTTTTCTTTAACAGCCAATTTTTTTATTAAAGATATATGCTAATTATCGATCTTTCATTTTAAGTTCTGTTCGGGGCATTATGGATATTAAATCTTGATATTTTATGTTGAATAAATCTTTGTCATCATCCCTCTGGAGCCAGAAAAGAGCCCTTTTAAATGGTGATGGAATATTTTTCGATGGTCCAGCAATGCGATAGTTATTATTGTCTGCCTCGTTACAGAGCCCAACTAATTCTTGAATATCAGTCTTTTCCTCAACAGTACTATAAAATATTTATTATTTAAGTAATTGGTCAGAATGTTCCATTAGTGTACCAGTAGTGGACCATTAGTGTATCAGAAGTGGGCCATGTGGCCCACTACTGGTTCTGATAAAAATAAAGCAAATCTAATTAAATAAAAAGACTTTACAAGATATAACCTTCTTATTAAACATCACAAAACAGTTTATTTTGAGAGAAAGCATGTGCTCCAGTACTGGCCTTCCTAGGCCCACTACTGGAGCATTTAGTAAAACATTGATCCAAAAGTGGGCCACCCTTCACTATCCATAAATTATCAATATTATTTAATTTAAAGATAGTTTATAATACATTCATTATATAATCAAATAATATCAATAACAATTCATTTTAAAAACAAATAGAATGTATGCTAAAAAATAGTTGAATAAAGAGTTGCTTCTTAAGGAAATCACTAAGAATAAGCTAAAAATGCTTCTCTCAGAGACCAACTTCAGCAACAAACTTTCTAGCTCCTAACTAAACAGGAAATAAAAGCTGTGCCTTTGGTATTTAGTTGATAAGGCTTTCAGCCTACCAGAGGCATATCTCTTATTTCATTGGAATGTTGGAATTTCTTGTTTTTCAACTTAAAAATTCAAGTGGCCCACTACTGGAGCACTTACCTTAATTACTTTCTTCATAATTGCTTCAAAGTAAAACATTCTAATTCTTTTTTTCAGTGTAACCAGAAACTGATGCATTCAAATAATTATCAAACATCCTTACTTATCAATTCCTTATTTATCTTGCTTATCCCATTCGAGGATCTTGCACCAGGAAAAATCAAATCTTTAGTTATTCTTTTTATTAGTAAGATTGGAATTGTTGCAGCAGGATAAATTCTGGCATGTATGATGCAAAAATCATTCAAAATACTGTACAGGGCATTGAATCTCAAACTACCAAATTTATAATTATAACATATTTACTTCTTTGATAGTAGGAACTCGCTAGGAAAGGGTTTTTCAAAATTTTAGTTAGAGACGAATTAAAGTTTTAACATTTTTCCTCAATAACTTTGGAGCATATCATTGTATAAAAAAGCATTTTAATACCATTTTAAAAGTCAAAAAATTAGTCTTTCAGTGATACTAATCTTATTTTTATACATCATTTTCTCTAATTTCAATAAAATATAAAAATAATAATTTTAAGTATCTTTTACAACAATGCTTTCCATTGTTTTAGTTACTGAATTTAAACACATGCTTGTTATAACAATATGTAGTAATATTTTGTATGATATCATTGCTATATAGTGAAGAGTGAATTGAAAAAAATAATATAGACAAACAAATCAGGCTTAAAACATTGTCATCCTACGATGTGTTTCAGTCTAAAGGTTTGAATCTCCTTTAATTTTTTTCAGTGTTAACTTTTATTCATTAATAGATATAAATTTAATGAATAGTGTTTGATATGTGTTATTTAAAGTCTCATTGGAATTTATCAATTTATTCTTGATTTGTGTTTATACTCTTCTGTTTATTTGTAGGTAAAACATGAGAAAAAAGTTACTTCTGCAGAACAGAGCCCTGGGAGGCTGAAGCGTTTTAATGAATTGAAAAGTAGGGCCATAGACTTATCATACGAGGGCAAGTTTGATGAGTCTCTGCGTTGTTTTTACGAAGCTCGAAAGTTGCGGGATTGCCCTAACGTAAAAAAATACATTCAAGAGCTAGAGGTAATTTATATTCCATTAAATTCTTTCGTAAGTTTTTTCATTTTATTAGTTACTAAAAACTAGCTGATCCCGTGCAGAGCATCGGCACTTGGATATACCTATATCTGATTTTCCTGATGCTTCTACGGCCAAACTGGCGATTCAGCGTTCCAAGAAAATTTACTAAGACCAAAAAAAAAAAAAAAAACCACGCCAAGTGGTGTGCGCATAACGGAAAAGTATCGAAAATACAATGTTCATAACAGTAAATTCCATAATGTGCACCTCAGTTTGTGAATTGACACACTTTTAACTTCGCTGACTTAATCTATTTTGACGTTGATCTAAACATTCTCTGGCTCGCCTAATCCCATCTAGTTCATTTCTAACTGGTCTCTTTTGAATAATTTCATCCAAAGTTTCTTTGTATTGTAAGAAATATTGTAAATTCTTCATGTTAAACTCATTTTTGTTTCAAGAAAAGTTATTTTACACCAGAACGAATATAAAAGGCTCTGACAATGAAGTTATGTCTAACATGGAGGAGGCTACCTGCTTTGTTTTGAAAACAAACCAATCATTGCCATGGGCATAAGAGGAATTAACCTCTTTTCTGTGTCACATACGTTAGTGTTTTATATATATATATATAGGTTCAAATATTTGTGAAGTTTATACAGTTAAAATCTGGAATTGTGGAACATTCTGAATTTTTTATAATGAAATTTTCCATCCTTCCAAAAGCATTTGAATAAACACAGCACAACCTTGCTTAACCGAAAGAAGGGGGCATTTCGAATAATTATTTTTTTTGGTTAAGCCATGAACATCTATTACTATTTTGTATCTAATTACAAAATGCAATTCTGAAATGTTTTGTGTGTAAAATGAATTCAAAACTATCTTTTGTAGGCTACAGTTATGTTTTTTGTTAAAATTAACCGCAATGCACCTTAGGGGTATAGGTAAACAATTTCGTAATTAATATTGTGATACCCATTTAATTTTAGCATTCTTGAATTAATTGCTGACTTTCTTGGGGAGGCTCAAAAGAAAAAAGAGGCAATATCATTGCAAAAAAAGTGTCACCTTCTCAATTATTTTCGTACAGTACAGTGCGTGTTTTATTTTTGGATTTGCAGTTTCAGAGGCATTTCGGTTAACTAGGGTTTTGCTGTAATATTAATTTTAATACTCTTCTACATATTCCTGTCTTTTAATTTTGAACATTTCGATGTTTTTATAACAATACTATCTTTTTCTGCATTATTAAACTCATTAAATTTTAAATGCTCCTAATTTGTTTTAAATTGTAAGTATTCATCTATAAATCATTGATAACACTTTTAGTATTAATTCAGTGTAAAACTAAAGACAGACTTAATAAGGATTTTAATTAGTGCCATAGTAATGATTGTGACATGCACCTAACAATCAGCTTTGCAATATCCTCAATCATTTTCAATGATAGGTCAAT
This sequence comes from Araneus ventricosus, assembly GCA_013235015.1. Classification (NCBI taxonomy): domain Eukaryota; kingdom Metazoa; phylum Arthropoda; class Arachnida; order Araneae; family Araneidae; genus Araneus; species Araneus ventricosus. The sequence continues at coordinate 156,912 of BGPR01002439.1, read as the reverse complement.
TTCTCATCAAATTTGGTGTTGGAAAGATCTCAAAGTTTTGATCCCATACTTTTACCTTGAATGAGTACAAAGTTCTGGAACTTCTTATGAAGATTTTTGTTAACATGTTGGTGTAACATTTTGATTAAAACATGGCTTAAGATCAGTTGGTTGTTAGGGGTCTGTTGAAAGCATTTGTGAACTTCTGGGAGGATTACTGATAACAGTCAAAATAGTTGAATGAGTAAAGTGCAGTCCTGTTTCAGCTTGACCATTTGGCATTTCTTCTGTATTTAAATTTGTTTGTTGTGCAGTCACGACCAAATGTGCTGTTTGATTTTCTTTGAATTTGTGACTTAGGTTCCTTGAAGTCATTAAAAATAACATATATGTGAGGTTTTTTATTCTGTTTCAAGGTGGTAGCTGTTTTAATGGTTTCATTTTATGTAATGTTCAGCTTTCTTCAACAATTCTAGCCAAACAGAACACCATTCATAACGCCTCTGAAAATACTGATAATAGCAAATGGCATTTAATTGCAATTGTGTTAATACTGATGAAAGCAGTAGTGATTCATAAGTCAATAATAAATCAACAAAATTATGAAATAATTTTTATAATTTTGTTAAAACTGATAAGGGTAGAGACTTGTGTAAATAATTTGCCTTTGAATTTTTAAAAAAAATGTCTAAATGTTTACAGACTGCAATGAAGAGCAGATCTTGGGGTTTTTTTTTTTTTTTTTGTTTTGTTTTTTACAGAGTCTACCGTTCATAGAAATACTAGTACCACATTGTGTGCAAAGTTCTTGGTATTCTCATCCTTCTCTCCTTGGTTAGTCAAGCTTTATGAGGCCTGTCAAAATGCAGAGGTTACCAACCTGTGGTACACTTACACTTGGGGTACACGAAGGACCAGTTGGGTGTATGTGAACTCAAAGTCGATAATAGCAGACACAAGAAAACATGAATGATTAAAAATGTTAGAGAATTTTGTTTCCCCAAGTTCGTGTAAAAAGTAAGAGTGAAATCTGTGTAAGTTCTAAACCTACCCTCAAAATAAGAAAAAAAAAAGCAAAAGGAAGTGTAATTTTTAGCTATCCTTATAAGTTGATGTGAAATTATTATAATACTGATTTCATCTATTTTGGCCTTGAACTAATATTATTGTAAAAATGGAATAAAATGTAGAATCAAAAATAAGTCCTGCAAATGTTATAAATTCCAGTCATTTCACTCTTAAGCTCATTTAGGCCCTTAACATTATTGATAAAAACTTCTTTATATAGATGGAGGGGGTGGATATAACAGTAGGGGGTATGCGAGGGATAAAAAGCTGAGAACCCTTGTCATAATGGAACAAGATTCCTCTAGTCAAAAGGCCTGAACATTTTCTTCGAATCACATCAGGAACCTTTGACTGAATGTTACAGTAGAAGGTAGCAGTCATAGTTTCCCCTCATTTCAGGAAATGAGCAAGCAAAGCTCCTTGAGAATCCCAAAATATTTCCAACATTCACTTTCTAGATTACACTCCTTGAGTACAGTTGCCGTTTTCAAATGCAGCTGCACATGTGAACAGCTGTTATCTCATGAATTTGAAATAAACATCAAACAGTTGATTTGAGCTGTCACCTACTGACATATTTGGAAACAATTTACTACTAATTTCTGAACTCTCATAATGGTTTGTAACCTACTTACGGACTTGCCCTCTTACAATAACCTTAACAGAGTTACCACCGTCCTGCCTTAATGCTTGGGGACGTTGAATGGCAGCTGCTGCAATAGCTCAAGTACTGACTCCGGAATCCTAATAGTTTTCACCGACCACGGCCCGACTCCTCCCGAAGGATGTATGCACTATCACTGGTGGGAGGTAACTCGACCCCCACTATTGCTATACCCCCAGGGGAAGCAAGAACCTGCTTACTTATCCAGTGGCTTCTCATACGTGTACTCGCTGTCCCCCCCCCCCAGGGCAGTCATCATCTTACAATAAAACTTCACATGACTCCAGAACCATGGGTTGCTTATCCTTAGTTTAGATCGTTCATTCTTTTGATATGTTTGATTGTGAAATTTGTAACTGATTAAGTTTATTATGTGTTTACTAAAAGATAACCACTTCTTTTCAGTCTCTTGTTTCAAAATGTCCTAAAAAGCTGGAAGAATTCCAGAATTTGACTGATACTGGTAAAAAACTGGCTTCTGCTGGAAAGCATGCAGAATCTCTGGAGAAGCTTAAGAATGCCTTTGCTGTGTGCCCTTCTCCTGCAGTCTCGAGAATGATAAAGAAGATAGAGGTACTTAGCCTTTCATATGTTTGCACTAAATAGACCAAGGGTGTCAACTCGAATGCTAGAATGGGTCAAATAAGCTTATGTGGACCACAAAGGAAAAAAAATTGTTAAAACTTTAAAAAGGACAAAGACATTCAGTGACGAATCCAGGGGGCTATGGGGCTGCGGCTCCCCCCCCCTAGAGCTAGACCAGAATTTTTTTAATTAAAATCACTACAGCTGTCCCCCCCCCTTTCTTAATCTCCCTTTTAAAAAGGTGACAACATTTCTTCCTGGGTTTTGACAGGCTCAAAAATTTTCCCACTCTTGTAGTCATTCCACTCCTATTTGTAGCTTTGATGCGGTCAAAAAATTGCTTTTGCTAGTGTGTTTTTTATTGAATTATCGAAAGTATTGTAGTGTTATTTATGATTCTTATTGTCAGGCGAGTAAAGTTCAAAGTGTTTAGGTTTATATAAGCCATAAGGTTTGACATTCATCACGACGATACAAAAAATTTTATACCTCAGCACCCCCGGACGCAAATCCTGGATTCGCCACTGAAGACATTGGTAAATTAGTGTGTTCCTCCTAACACTCCAGTATCTGTTCTCTGCTTCCATATTTCCTAATTCCTTTCATATATTTAATTCCAAATATGGATATAATTTCTTATTCCAATATCCGATTGTTTTGAAACCTGGGTAGTGAATATTTATGAAATTTATTCCAGAACAGCATTAGAATACTAATGACTTGGTAGCTATTACAGTAAAACCTGCCTATAACAATATCGCAGAGACCTAGGAAAATATTGCCATAGACAGGTTGAACATTTCCACATCCAATATTTATGTATGTGTGCATTTACTAATGTAATAACTAATTTCATTGCACTTATTGATTCATCTTGCAAATACTATCTGATATAAAATTGTGCTTTATAAATTTTAACTTATTTAGACACTTTTTTAATAACCTCAAAGGGAGAATTCTAATTTAAAAAAATTAATATCAATAAAAGTGGTACTTTTCCGTTAGCCGGGCGCAAATATCGCCAAAATTTGGCGGAATTCTACATTATTTGGAGATTTTTCGCTTGCGCCCGGCTAACGGAAAAGTACCATAAAAGTATATATAAAAGAAATATATTATTGAAAAATAATCTGTTAATTTTGTTTGCTTACTCGTCGAAGCAAATGATACTTGCATAATATGCTTGAGCCCATCTAAGGGCTTCAGCTGTTCTAATTAGGAATGGACAAGTTTGGTAACACTTAAAAATAGAGGTTACAAACATCTGTGCACATTCCAGTCGCTAGCCCATCTTCCCCCTCCTCCGATCCTCCTGTTACAACAGTGTATGGTTTCTAGCCCCTTCCCCCTGATTCTGTTGCTATCCACATTCTGGACCATGTGGTGTTGTTTTTCGAGGAAAAAATCAGTATTGTATAAGTTTTCTAAGGTTCGCTGCAACTGTGTCAGAAAAATTGGTAAGGCAAAATACTGGAGAAGTCATAAGCGGCTTAAAGTGCAGTGATAACTGTTAGGCACTGTATGTGTACCTCCTGCAGAGCAAGAGTTTTGTTAATGGCTTGTCTGACATATTTGCTTTCTTTTCCCTCACGTCGTAGATGTCAAACATTAGCAATGCTCTTGATCTGCAGTAGGTACATGTTCAGTGTCCAACTGATACTGTTACTGCACTTCCGGCTGCTAATCAATTTCTCCTTCCTTTTTTTGCTAATGATTTGTCCAACACAAACTGGACGTGTTAAGTGGATTTGTAAAGGTAAAATTATTGTTATAGAGAGATGCATCTAAAAAGTGATTATCGTTGTAGGGAGGTTCAGAATACATTGAATAGATAGGAATTCTGCTGGGACCAAAGAAAATATCATTATACACAGGTTTCACTGTATTTTATTATTGTGTCCTGATATATTTGCTGCTATTGGTTGAGAAAATGGTGCTTCGATGTAACAGAACTAGTAATCGATCACAAGTGATTGTTGCAAATCATTAATGAAAAGCTGCAGCAAACTTCTATTTCTGACACATAATTCTTCTATGGAAAATTGGATGGCTATAGATGTTATTTGTAATGATGTGTTCATAATTATGTATAGTGGGGAATTTTAAAAATTAAGCTACACAAAGTTTTTATTAAATGTATTGCATAGTGTTATGTTTTCTGGACTGGAAAGATATTTGTTATGGGTTGCATGCAGCCTATAACAAATTTCTAAGTCATGAGTTTGACACTATTGTGGAATGCTGAGAATTTGGGCCATTTAAAGGTGTCCTGTGTAGCAACACAGTAATTCATACATGCATCAATTCTATTTTTGCCTCTTCTCAATTAATTTTGAATAATCTGTTTTTGACCAATGAGTTTAACTACATTATTGACTGGCAGGAGGAAAGAATTTTAGTAACAAAATTTAATTGAAAAATTTATTTTTTCTTGTTTTATTACAAGAGAGTATAATGAAAACTATTCTCTATATTTTTTTCAAAAGCATTGACTGCACTGTCATGACACTTCCTGGTGATTTAGTAGTTTTGATTTAATCATTTTCATTAAATGTCAAATTGCTATAATATATTAATAGGAATTTGGAAACTTTGTATTAGAATAATGTATTCGTTAGTGGTGCAATGAAGAGTGATTTGGCCGAATACCTACTTTTTGAAAAATATTTAACTCTTGAACTCAAATTTCAAATAAAAAGTTTAACGATTAATATAATTGATTTTTTTATTATTTGCATAGTTAAAAAGATATAAACACTTTGCTGTATTTTTTTTCTTGTGTTGTTGTTTCCCAGAAATAAAAAAGTCATCACTGTAGAACATGACAATTACAAACACAGAAAAAAATTGAGTAAATTAAAATTATTGGAACTAAATTACATTTTTTGTTAAAGAACTTCTAATAGCGAGGATGGAGTGTCCACTTAATTGCTTGGGGAGGGGGGGGGGGCGAGAATGCGGAAACATTTCGAAGACTTGCAAATTTAGGAAGAAAAAATATCTTTTAGCTCCTAGAAGCACAGTCCATAGTGATGGTTTATTTTCTGAAGCTGATAATATCTATGTATGAAACCAAACGAAATAGACATCTTCCTTGAAAATGCTGACAAACTATCGTTCTCCCATCATAATTTCAGGCTTTATATTGATAAATGATAGGATATACTTGTATACTGTGCAACTTAAAATTGGGTAAATGTTAGGAGACTTTTATAATAAATGTAATGAAATATAATTCTACAATATTCTTTTTTAAATATATTTAAAAGTACATATTAAAAAAACATATTATTCTGAATTTTTTTGAGTGAATATCTGTTGGCAAAAGAGCTGAATACCAAATATTCGTTACTTCACTAGTAATCATTATCATTGCCTTCATGTAGGAACCTGATCTAATTTTAGTTATCTTTTTTTAAAAAAATTGTCTGCAATTTATAATAGTTTATTTATTGGGATATTTTTCTTCCATCTAACCAAATAATTAGTTTAAACATTTTTTAGATTATTTTGACTTCTAAATTTAATTTAATTTTTTCCTCAGCAATGAAGAATTCTTTTATAATTCAGAACTCTGAATGAATTATATCACATTCTGGGTAAAATAAATTTCTAAAACTATGTTATGTTGAAAAAAAATATTATGCATTTTTTTCAATTTTAAGAGACTTTGTAAAATAACTAACCATTAAAATAAATACTTGTATCATCACTTCTTGATCTGTAAATTTAAAATGTATTATATCATATTGAATGCTGTCTTGCACCTCCTTGCCTATGACCATTATGGCTGCTGAAGAGTTAAATGGGTATCAAGACGTCCCCATTTATTAAGGATTTTTTAAAAAAATATATCACCATACAGATCAGCTTGCTTCATTGCCTAGGAAATACTGACGGAAATAAAGCATTTGAATGTCTGTGTTTATGCCAGTGGTTATATGGGAACAAAACAAAGCTAAGGGTTGTGAAATTATAAGATGAAAATAAATAATCACTACCAGCTCAGAAAGGCATACAACTCTTTACATTATTAACACTGAAAATAGAACAATAAATTTTAAAATAAGAAAAAGGATATAACTTTAAAAACTAACATGGAGAAAAATTAAATTATTAAATAATGATACTTATCTTATTATGCATGAAACTTCTTTGGTTAAATTGTCAAATTGTTGATGCATGCATTTTGAGATCTCATTCTTCAATACATTGTGGAAAGTGGAAGACTGTATTTGTGAGCAAGGAGTGAGAGTTTTTCAGAACTTCAAAGGTTTTAACTAGGGATGTAACGAATAGCGATTTGGCTGAATAACCGAGTATTCGCCCAAACTTCAGGCTGAACACAGAATATTTGGTGGCATATCAAACTTTTAAAAGCATTTCCCTTTTGATTGTAAATTAAATATTTTTCAAACTTTAAATGAAAAAGTTTAAGTTTAAAATTGAGTTTTTATTATTTGTATATTTAAAAAAATGTTAATACCTTTATGTAAATTTGTAATATTTTAATTACCTTAATAACAATAATAAGAAACTCCTTCATTTTGGGATTGCTTCAAAGAAATAAAGGAGTCATCATTTCAGAACGTGACAATGACAAACACCGAAAAAAATTGAATGGATGAATTAAAATTACTAGTTGACTAAGAACTTCTAATAGGTAGAATGGAGTGTTTACTTAATTGGTGCGAAAAATTTCCAAGGTTCGCAAATTTAACATGAAAATAACTGTCAGTACCGGCAATCATTATATAATGACTGTTTATTTTCTGAAGATGATAATATATATGAAACCATATAGAACAGACTTCTATAAATTATATGCAAAATTTTTAAATACACTTTTGCACTATGCAAGTTGGATAAATGTTAGATTTTTTTTAATAATAAATGTAGTTGAATGTAATTCTGCAAAATTCTTTATTAAATATATTTAAAACAACACTTTTTAAAACATTTTATTCTGAATTTATTCTGCCAAATATCTGTTTAGCATTCTGCCAGAGCGAATATTCGGGAAAGCGCTGAATAGGCCAATACTTAATATTTGCTACATCCCTAGTTGGTATTATATATGTATGAAACTAAACAAAACAGACTTCCTCCTGAAAATGCTGAAAAATTATTGTTCTTGCATCATAATTTCAGACTTTGCAATAATAAATTATATGTAACTTTTTTAAATACACCTCTGCAACTTAAAATTAGATAAATGTTAGAAGATTTTTTTTTGATAATAAATGTTCTGAAATTTAATTCTATCACATTCTTTGTGAAATGTGTATTTAAAATTTCATTGAAAAAAAATATTATCCTGAATATATTCAACCGAATATCTGCTTGGCATTCTGTCTGCCGGATATTCGGTAAAAGGGCTGAATGCTGAATATTTGTTGCATCCCTAGTTTTAATGGTAGTTTGGTTATTTATTTGAAGGTTTAAGCACTTATTTTCACATTACACCAGCAATTTACAAATTACCAGCCAAAAATAGCTGAAAAAATAAGGTAGTGAACATTTTGTTGGAATTTCATGGATATCCTTGTTGTGCTAGTTTTATAACTGGAATAAGTGTAGTGTTTTCTTTAAAGGCTGAAAATCCTCTTCCCGAGGCTCCGGTCTTCTCAGGCACTCAATATGAAGACCACCTGCCGAGCAAAAACAGTGATGAAAATGCTGATTTTACAGTGAGTAAATTTCCTTCAAAGTGTTTCACTTTATTATTTCATATTAGTCATATGTTCTTATAAATACATATCTTAACATTTCTTTATTATCTATTTGTAAACTATTGTTATCAAAATCTTGCTACATTTTAACATTGCATTGCTTCTTTATTATTGAGACAATTGCATTACAAATAAAAGTCTGTGAATTGTTAAATTAACATATCAATATAAAACAGAGAAGGCAAATCTTAAAAAAAAAAATGTTTTATTAAGCAGCACATTGATTAGGTGTTCTTCCCCTGCAGAATGAAATTTGGTTGATCTAAATCGCATTGAGGAAATCTCTGATTGCTGTTTCAGTATGTTTAGAGAGCTCATAATAGAGTCAGGTTAAGTTTAAATTCGATGAAAAATTGTTCCAAAAAATTAAAAAAACAAATATGCATATATAAAACTGAAACTTTATAAACTTATAAGAATGAACCCTAGAAATTTTATGACTAAATTAAACTTAAAATGCATTGTCATGCTTTATTTAAATTTACAATGATTTACTGTACTTCCAAAATTCGTTAAAACATTAAGAAGTTTTTAAGAAGGATTAACTTGGATTTCAACTTAATTTTTTTATTGTTCGTGTTTATAACTATCTTTTCCTAGCCTGTTGTAATAGAAGATTTGTTTCTTAATTATGTCTTTCAAATTTGCTTTACAGTATGGTTTAAAATTTAATATCTTCAATATTTACTTTTCTACTTATTGAAATTCTTGATTATCCCTGTGAGCTCCTTAAATTCCTTTTTACTTTTTCAAATATGATTATTTTTGCTTCAGATTTTATTTATAGATTTACTGAAATATATTACATAAACAGGGTGCGTAGCGTCATGAAAAGTACTTAAAAAGTGCTTAAATTTGAAAGCAATTTTTAAGCACCTTAAAAGTGCTTAATTTTGAAAACAGGTCCTTAAAAAGTGCTTAATTTCCTCAAGAAATGCAAAGAAAACATTCTCCTTTCAAAACCTCAGACGTTGAATACTATGAATCGAAAGCATAGTCATAAAGCTTTGTTCATCGGATGTATCAAGAAGTAAAACTGACGAAAGGGAAGAATTCGGGGAACGAATCCAGGGTATGATAGATCCAGGGGTGTCAATACATGTTAAAGTAATGCTTATAGTCCAGTCAACGAAGGCCCCAAATGAGAGTGGAAAAAACATTAAATCATATAGTTTTAAAAATTGGTACATATTTTCGTGAGGGGCTTCTGATGAATATACTAAAAGGTCCCGGTCCTGAGAGGGAGCTCGCGCCGCCATCTTGTGTTTCATCCCCCTTTTTTAGTTTTCCCTGAATATCTCGAAAACTATTCAGTTTTCAAATACAATTGATTTAAAAAATTAAAGAGCGTGAAATTTCCTACCAATTCAAGCATTTATTACTCTTCTAGCTTTTATAGTTTCTGAGATAATGGGTCTCAAAGTTTACCCCCATCTTGGATTTCAACCCCCTTTTTACTTTCTCGTATACGAAGTATACAAAGAGAAAGTATTGTAATCGTCAAAAAATTCGAACTCGAGATTTTGACGAATCTCCACGTTTTAGACCTCCCTGATTCCGAAAAACACAATTTTGGAATTATGTCTGTCTGTGTGTGTGTCTGTGAACACGATAACTCGAAAACTATTAGAGCTACGGGGATGAAATTTGGTATGTGGTCTTTAAACATAATTTGTAGGTTTCTATCAAATTTTGGACAAAATCCGTCAACGGGAAGTCTGTCTGTCTGTATGTTTGAGGTCATGCGAACGCTATAACTCAAAAACTTGAAAAGCCAGATGGATAAAATTTCATACACAGTTTTATCGTCATGAATGTAGGTCCGTATAAAATTTTGGGCCAAATCCGTCAAAGGGTTGACTGTCTGTCGGTCTGTATAATCGCATACTTGTTCAGTTTTGAAACTCATGCCTACTGGTGCGTATTGGAGAGAAAACGGACGCTCCGAAACTTGGCAGTTTGCCAAAAACCAATTCTGGAGCGATTTTGTAAGGTAGCAAACATTTAGGAAGTCTTGCCAGGTCCTGTTGCGCAGAAGAATGCGCAGGGGATTTAAATTTGTTTTGATCTTTCAAACCACGCGTGGTTCCAACTTTGGTTTACTTGCGACGGAAGTTTATTTGACGTCTTTTATTATTCTAGTTTTCTCTACATGTATTAGGAGTATACGAGAAAGTTTAGGGGAGACCACTCCCGCTGGTTTAGTCTTTTGTGAATATCTCAAAAACTATTCAATTGCATGTAATAAAAAAAAAAATTAATGATCGCAAAATTCTCTACAAATGCATGCTTTTATTTTTCGTCTAGTTTTAATACTTTTCGAAATATTCAAGAAAAACTAAAAAAAGGGGGATAAAATCCAAGTTGGCGGCAAACTTTGAGACCCATTACGTCATAAACTATTAAAGATAGAAGAAAGATAAAAGCATGTATTTGTAGGGAATTTTGTGCTCTTGAATTCGTTAAATCAATTGTAATTTGAGAACTAAATAGTTTTCGATATATTCAAGAAAAAACTAAAAAAAGGGGGTATGAAATCCAAGATGGTGGCGCGAGTTCCCCCAGGACCGGGAACTTTTAGTATGTTTATCAGGAGCCCCTTAAAAACATGTTTATCAATTTTTAAAACTATATGATTTAATATTTTTTTGAAACCCTTCGTTGACTGAACTATTAATGACTTTTTTTTTCGCTCCCTCTTTCTTTAACAATGGGCACCACCGCATATTGAAATACTGGAATGGTTATCTCGAAGGGGCAAATTAACTGGTAATCCAAATTAACTGGTAATTTGTTAATTTTAAGAAATGTTGGAAAAGGTCACAGATTTTTATTGTTCATCTTATAAAAGTTGTTTTAATTTTTGGAAATGGCAGTTTGCATTATCATTTTTATTTTTTTGTCAAACCAAAGAGAGATCCTTTATTTTACAATAGAAGACGTTGTGAAAATACAGAAATAAATGTTAAAATTAAAAAATTACATATTTAAAATTAAAGAAATATACATATTTTGAATTTTTCAATTAAAACTACGCAGTATTTTAAAACTGAAAAAACATCCTATGCTTAGAAAATACATGGGCCTACGTATGCATGCATGTACAAAGGTGCTTAATTTTTTTGGATAAGGTGCTTAAAAAGTCCTTAAAAGTGCTTAATTTTTACAACAATTTCTCACTGCGCACCCTGATAAAACAATGCATGAATTTCAAGGTAAATATAATATTTAATGTATTATAAAATTTGTATCATTATGAATAGTGAAACAGTGGGAAATTTGGACTCATTTTATGCCTTGTATACAGGGTTTCCACTTATATCCATTACACCCCCTTAACTTTTAAACGGTGCCAGCTTAGGCCATAAAGTTGGTGTCTAGGTATAGTAAAATGGCTATGCGCTACTCTATGAGACAACTTACAACGCCATCTATCGGCAAATTTTGGAATTAGCGTCCCTATCTCGAAAACAGTACGAGATATGGGGAAAAAGTTAATTACAAAATTGTAGAGCATCTTTGATTTAGGACCAAAAGATACCTTGTACACATTAATACGAAGAAATAAACATTTAAAGTGCACATTTGTTTGTTCTCGATTTCCGAAAGTGTGGCGTCTCTAAACGGGTTAAAACGAGAAAAAACAATTAGTTATCACAATATACCTTTATTTTTGGTGTAAAAAGTGCTCTTCGTCCTCTACAATGCAGATTGGAGTCCTTGTTTAAATTTCATTTTGCATATGTTTTAGCATGTAGTTGGTGCACGAACACAAGCAACAGTAATACGTCCTGCAATGTTGGCAGAAAGGTCCATACACTTACTGTTTGAGTTATTTCCACAAGAAAAAGTAGAATGGGGGTCATTTTTTGCCCGAAAAATAACATTTTTCTAACATTCATGAAGATAAACATGCACAAAAAATTTGAAAGCTCTGAATGAAATAAGAGAAAAGCCGATTGATAAAGTTGTTATTTGCGAAAATCTTGTTGTTCATTTGCCATCGTAAATATGAAGAAAGGAAAGTCTAAATAACTTCTGAAATATTAAAAGTACAACTTTGAAATTTTGATCAAGGTCAAGATCAGCGAAATAAGGCATTAAAATTAAATTGTATACTTTGGTAATTTTTTGAGTACTGTGTCCCCTTAAGTTAATCTTTTAATTCTGAAGTTGTAAAATATATTGGCTGGGTTTTTTTTATTTATTTTTTTATTTAAGATTTTATAATATGTATGCATTGAGGGGGTTAACATCTGGCTAGTTTTATTCTTTGTTAACATGTTTGATAAAATGATGATTATTTATGTATCTTTATTTTTTGTATGAGAATATTTCTTATTCATACATTTTATTTGTCTAAAATAAAGGTAAACAACACAGTTTTTGCTTCCTCTAAATCAACGGATATTCATTTTTCTTCCTCTAAAGCAAAGAGTGGTGGCTCAAGTGGAAGTGACTTTTCTGTAAGTTCATTTATTTTTATAAATTTTTTAAAATCTCTTGCAGGGTTGCAGTGGAGCCAGACTGCCTATCTGGTATCTCTCATTTATCAGGGTGGCCAGCCAACCAGGAAAAGTCAAGGAAATTGATTCTAAAACTGGATTTTTTTATTTTGATAATTCTTACTGTACGTGGCAATTCGCTGATCTTTTTTTATAAATAGAATGAAACACCGTTGGCAACCAATGAAAATCAGTCATTTACTGACAGTTAAAAGCGAATGCCATTTTCGTTTCTGTGCACTCACCAGGGGGTGTTGAGGTGTTTACTTTAAATTTCCGAGGGACCGAAATTTCGGCTATTAGTCCAGTCAACGAAGGATTTAAAAAAATCATATTGTTTTGAAAATTGGTACACATGTTCGTTAGGGGCTTCTGATAAACATGCTAAAAGTCCCCGGTCCTGGGGAGCGAGTTTGAGGCACTATATTGGATTTCATCCCCCTTTTTCTGTTTTTCATGAATATTTCGAAAAATTTTCACTATTCAAATAACATGTAGTCAGCAAATTAAAGAGCATAAAATTCCCTATAAACGCATGCTTTTATTTCTGTTTTAGCTTTAAAAGTTTCTGAGATAATGGATTTCAAAATTTGCAGCCATCTTGGATTTTACCTCCCCCCCCCCACTCCCCTGTTTTTCGTTTTTCTTAAATATCACTGAAATTATTAAAGGTAGAAAATAAATAAAAGCATGCATTGGTTGGGAATTTTACGATCATTAATTTGTTGTATTTAATGTAATTTGAAAATCAAATAGTTTTCGAGATAATAAAAAAAAATAAAGGGAGGATAAAATCCAATAGGACTTCAAATTTTGAAATCCATTATCTTGGAAACTATTAAAGCTAAAATAAAATAAAAGCATCTGTTTGTAGGGAATTTTACGCTCTTTAATTTGCTGATTACATGTTATTTGAATAGTGAATATATTTCGAGATATTCAAGAGAAACTAAAAAAGGGATATGAAATCAAAGATGGCGACAACATTTGAGACTCATTATCTGGGAAACTATTAAAGCTGGAAGAAGAATAAAAGTATGTGTTTGTAGAGAATTTTATGCTCTTAAATTTGTTAAATCAATTGTAATTTGAAAACTGAATATTTTTCAAGATATTCAGGAAAAACTAAAGAAAAGGGAGGTGAAATCCAAGATGGCACCTCAAACTTGCTCCCCAGGACTGGGGACTTTTAATATGTTCATAATAAGCCCCTCACGAACATGTGGACCAATTTTCTAAACTATATGAGTTAATGTTTTTTCAGCCCCATTTTGGACCTTCATTCACTGGACTATATGAACAGAATCGGGTTCCTTTTAGTAGTTAAATTAGATGATACTTCTTGAGATGAAAATCTGTAGTATAATCACATTCAGATGTGGTAAAAGAACCGAGATTTGGCTGCATGTCAAAGAGATTCAGATAGCTTACGAGATCGTAAATTTCTTTTTATCTGCCTACAAGCTATCATCCACACTACTGCCTGCTTCTATGATGATTTAATATCAAAGAGGAGTTATACCAGAAGTAGTTTGTTTTTCCACTTCTGGAGATCTTTTCATTGAATTATGAAGTAATAGAAATTAGTGCTAATATATTCTTTCAGCATTTTTTTGTTGTTTATTTTTTGTATGCTTTTTTTCTCTGAGTGTTGGGAAAATTATGATTACTGATCATTTTGATAAATTATGGGATTATCAAAGTATGGGACAGCTGTTACTTATAAAAGAACAAATTTTTTTAGTATTATGTATGCATGATCATGGGCTTTTTTTGTTGTTGCTGTTCTTCACACATGCCCAGACCTTTGACTTGACATAAATTAGCAAAGTGATGGATTAGCACAAGAGGTAACTTTTTAAAAATTCAAATTAGATTTTTATTTATTTTAGCTTATATTAGATTTTATTATTTAATTTCAATGGGTAAATTCAGGTTTTTTTTTCCATTTTCGCGAATTTTAATTTTTCTCCATTATTTCATATACACTCGACTTCTGGTGTTTTGATTTATAAATTCTTGCATTTTTCTCTCTTTTTTGTCTTTGATGTTTTATTTCATTTAATTCTCTTTATATAATTGTTCCTTTTGAGCCGTATTAAAGGAAGTTGATTGGAATAAAAAGTTGCTTTTTTTTTCTTTTGCAATGCGTGACAGAATATTATGCTTCTGTGTTTTAATTTATAAACATCAGTAAAAAATCGTTTTCTTGCATTTTTTTCTCTGTCTTTTTATGTTTTATTTTGCAACGTATATTTTTATTAAGATTTTGATCGTTCTAAACATTTTTGAAGTTTATATTTTTAATTAGAAATGCCTGGAAAATTCGGTACAGTAGAATTATTCATTGTAACGATATATTAGTTATTTTATGGTTTATAGTTTAAGAGTTTTAAATAAATGTTCTTTTTTCAAACATTTTGCTTTTTTATTCAAACTATACTGGCTTGAATGAAAACTTAGTATGGCAAATGAATACTTACAGGGATGACATTCTTCTGCTTTTTTATTATTTTGGAGAAATTTTGCTTTTTTTTCTCTCAAAATTCGGGTTTTCCAGCTTCCGTTTTTTTCCCGCATAAATTTGTTTTTCTTCCGAATTCACTTTTACGAAAAGAAAGAAATTTCCTAATCTTCCTTTTTGAAAGAAAATTCTGGAAAATATATGACCATAGCTTAACTCCACTGGCTAGAAACTGGCAGTTCATCTTCTACGTCGATCAGATTATATCAACAAAACTCTAAGGATGAACATTACAACTATTTGTACATTCAAAGTATTAATTATCACCTTTGCAGAAAACTAAAACCTCTATGGAATATTTTGCAAAAAAAAAAAAAGATATGAAGAAAAAATTAGAAACTTGGGGTCATCTTGTAGGCTATCAGGATGAAGGAAATAAAAAAATGGAACAAAAGCAAATAAGTAAGCTACATAAAAAAAAAAAAAACTCCTCAAAAGAGGCATATAAAAGCTGTGTCAAATCACAGCAAAAACAGAGAATAAGACATAAAAACTTTTCAAAAGTAAAAAATAAAACCGATGGTTACTAGACATTCTAGGAAATAATGTAGTCCCAACTGAGAGTAATTAAACAAGAGATACTAGAAGACTTTGCAAAGCTTTAGCCTCTACTGAAATAAACACGGAGGATGCAAACACATCCTTTATGAAGAAAGAATCATCAAAGTAGAGGACCTCAAAACAAGGGTGGAGCGACATCCATGTTAAAATCAAACTAAAATAGAAAAAGAAAGAAAACCCTTCTTTAACAATTAAAATGTTTCTAAATGCTAATGAATCTGTGTATACGTGACTTTTAGTTTCTCAATTATCTTTATGAGTGCAAAATCATTGTGAATTGTATGCAAAATTAAAAGTAAAACAATAAAAAACAGAATTCGGTATATGATGACATTATGCAATTTATAAAGGCTTCTTTATAAACACTAGTGTAAACTAGCACTTCTATTGTAAAGCAAAAAAATCAATTATATTAAGCTTATTTTTATTTATTTTTTGGCTACTTTATCAAAAGTCATAAATATATTTTCTCAGACTTCTGTTGTTGACATCAGTGATGGGTGGTAAATATGTTTGTAATTTGTATTTTCATTTTTGTGATGATGATGTTAAACTTGTTTATTAACTTTTATGAATGATTTAATAATTTTTATATTCTTTTTCTTATTTATACATATTGAATTATAAATTAGTTATTAATTATAGCATTGTAATATTTTCATCATATACGCTTCGATGTTTTCACTTAAACATCTTCAGCATAAATAAATTATGGTACAAATTTTCTACAATACCATGATTTCAGTCTTTTTTGCTTTTTTGCCAATCTCATCCTGATACTATAAATGTCCAATTGATTTTTTTCTTTGGTTGATTGAACCTCTGAAAAAGTCAGGGAATTTTTTATAAAATCTGGAAAAGTCAGGGAGACTCAAGCGAGCAAAAATGATTACTGTTATTTATTGTTATTTATGAAAAAAATAAGAAAAGATTTTAAAATACCTCCTTAACTTTTAGCATGATCTTTGTCTAATCCTTACTCGAAAATCTGATTGTTGTTTCAAATTAACAAAGAAACAAGCCTGGTAGTGGTGGAATGGGTTGCAAACATTTAAAGCGTATTTTATGTCTTCATTGTGAAAGCTATAACCTTTTCTCTATTACATGGGTATAGTATCCATGCCATGATTTTTTATCAAAATTACTTATTTTATTATAACTTAAGAATAATTTTTTAAAAAAAATTATGTTCATATTTCATCTTATTCATATCTCAACTATGTATGCATTGTAGTTAGTAATGTCTGATCAAAATGAATATAAAATAATAGGCTGCAAAATTTCATTGTCAACATGTTATTATTTCACGCTTTTTCATTATATAAAATAATTATGATTTTAAAATATAAAAAAATATTTTATTGTGGAAAGATCCTCGCTAATTCCCTTCCCTATCTATGCTCCATTCTAATTTACATGTTTGTTCTTAAATTTTTTTTTTGTTGTTCTGTAACTTGGTAAAAACTCGTTTTGCAATAAGCAATCGATTATTTTTGAGGTGCTAATGTTCTTTTCTCTTACTTTCTTATTCACAGCTGCCCTCTGGATCACAAAGTGGAATAAGCTCTGCAAATCCAGGCGATCTCAGCCCTGAAGCGAGAGAACGTTTCAAGCATTTGTACAGTCAAGCGAAAGAGCTCGCTCGTGTGGGCCAGTTGCAGGAGGCTTTGGATAGGCTGGAAGAAGCGAAAAAGATGTGCCCTGCAGAGAGAGTTCTAAAAAGAATCGGAGATTTGAAGGTTATTTTTTGTTTTTACCATGAATATGTATAAGGACCATCTTATCATAAATTTACAAGCATTTGGGAATGCTTTAGTCCGTAGCATGTGGATGGGGGGGGAGGGTGGTATAGATACCCCAGTGCCAGCCTTAACCCTTTCTGGTGTGGTTACGAAAGAGGACACCAACTTTAAAATTTTCTTAAAAAATCTCTTTCCACTTTGAAACCTACAAAAATTGCAGGAAAAGGAAGCTGATAGTTCTCCTTTTAGAATGTAGATGGTGTACTGTGAAATTTCACTTTCATTTTGAAAAAATTATAGATTTAAAATGCCCAAATTTCTTGACTCGGAGATAGGAATTTTTTTGAGTTCTTGACATTTACAATTTTAGCAAATTCACTCGACGATTTTGTGTAAGATTCAACATTATTTTTTTGAGCGCATAAAGATGGCTGTGTCCAAGGGGGACGAATGCCCCTCGGAATGGGGTAAGTTTTTATTTTATTTTATTTTTATTTATTTATTTTTTTGTAAATTCTATATCTAGACAATAAACTAAACCCATTCATGATGTTTTTTCATCATATATTTCAAAAAATTTTATTGCCTTGCGCTGAAAAGGGTTAAGGGGCACCATGGAGACAAAATGTAGCTGTGCTTATGTCACTTTTTAAAACTAAATATATTTAAAAGGGGGCAAGACATATATATTATGTCTTGGATGTCATTTACTCTTGCTGTGCCACTGGCTGTGGAGCAGATATTCTCATTCTGGGATATATGATGGAACAGATTAGGAATGTGCAAGTAATTTTTTTAATAGCAGAGAAATTAAACAAAAAAAGGGTTAAAATAATAAAAATATAAAGAATTTTGTTTCTCCAAGTTCAACTGGAAAGTGAAAGATGTGCTTGCAAACTTGGAAGATTATTTACAAAATACGAAAAAGGAAGGAATGGTTAAAAGCAGCCATGGATAACTGATTATCACAAGGAATAATTGTTAGTCTTCATTGTAGGTACTATCATAAACATGGAATAAAATGTAAAACCCAAAAATAAATTCTAGAAATGTTATTAAGGTTATTAGAGTTGTTTAATACTTACACTGACCTTAAGCTCTTAACATTATAAATATAAAAAAAAATTGAGGAGGGATGGTTAGGGGAAGGGGGGAGTTGACAGTAATGGGTACCAAAAAATAAAAAGACTAATTAAGGGAAGTAAAGAAAGGTTGGGTGCCTCTACTGTGAGCATCAGTAGGATTTTCTAATAATTTGACAACTTTTCTGATACTCTAATACCCATTTTAAATCTTAAATTATATTTGAAGGTAATTTATTACACAAATAGTTAATATTTAAATAAGCAAAGCCAGATTAACTATAAAAGTTATGAAATGTTATCTAAGTAAAACTTAAGTTTTACTTGGCAAGTTTTAAACTTAAGTTTTTCCAGTAAATGCAGTAACTAAAACAGTGGAAAGTAGGGTTGCAAAATATACTTAAAAATTTATTAAAATTAGATAAAAATTGTATGGATGTGTAATATTTGTATCACTAAAAAGTTTTTTTTTTTTTTTTTGCATTTTACAGTGGTGTAAGCAGTGGCGGCTTGCCCATTAGGGTTGCAGCACCCCCTGAAATTATTTTTTAAACTTGTATTTTTTTGTTTTTAATCTTATTTGCTTACTTTTCCACTCTCAGAATTCGATGACTTATGAAAATGCAAAAAAGTAATGAAAAATTGAAAAGAAAGCATTAAATGAATCGAAACGAAGAGAGACGCAGGTCTGAGCTGCAAATTACTCTCCCCCCCCCCCAAAATCCGTTCACAGCGCAGAAAATCCAAAGAGAAAAAGTAACTTTAACTTAGGCAGGCTATGGGCTGCAATGCCGAGCAGCTCTGCTGGCATGGAGCCAACTAAACGAGAAAGAGAGGCTCTTTTATATATATATATATATATATATATTTCCCCTCATTTGAATCTCATTGGCTGTTTGTGGGTTTTGTTTTCGGTTTGTGTTGCATCGACAAAAGCACATCTGGTTCATTGATTATTTGCTTTCTCTTGATAGAAGGCTAGATTTCTTTTGAAGAAGATATTCGTTTTTGGAAGAGTGTTATTGAGTGAAGTGGGCGAAGAGGGAAGTGTATATGGAGCTCTGATTTATTTTCTGGTCAGCAGAATCGCCACATGAACATTCACTTAACTTTCTGTAGTAAATGTCATATATGCTGGTTATTTAATTTGTTTGAAAAGCAGGAAATTTCATATCTAGCTTTGGAATTAAAAAATTTGACCTACTGAAATATAAAGTAGCTTTTTAAAAATGTATTCTTTTGATAAATATTATCTTGCAGCCCTCCTCATTTCTGAGCTCACGAGCCGCCACTAGGTGTTAGAATAGTTTTTTGTAGGATAATGTGTCATGAAATTATTGAGAAAAACATTAACACTTCAATAATTTTTTAATTAAAAACTTAATTAAAATTTTTAAAAACTCTTACTCTTTCTTACTGAGCTTTTATTACCTAAGAAGGAACTACCTCTAAATGTGGTCACTTTAGGTCCAATGGTCTGCCCTGTAGAGTGTTTAGGATATTTTTTGCATCATGCATGTTACTTGAAGGAATTTACAGATAGTATGCCACCGTACAAACCCTATCCTGTTAGAAGGTAAACTTTGTGTGCTTCACTAGTTGATAATCGTGTGTACTCTCATACTGATGCGTAACTATGCATAAAAAATTATTTCTTTTTCCCAATTAATTAGTGCCCTATCTGTATAAGAATAAGAGAATGGTAATAAAAATCAATTGTCTCAGCTTATGTCACATTCTCTGTGTATTTCATGATTTTTTTTTATCAGGAGCACATGAAACAACAGGAATCTTCTGATGGTATGATTGAAGTGAGTGATGGGTTCTTTGTCTATCATGAGATCTACAACAAACTCTATCCCTACCAGAGGGAGGGTGTTGCTTGGATGTGGAAACTTTTCAACATGAAGAAAGGTGGTGTTTTAGGGGATGACATGGGGTGAGCAGTCTTTTATGTACTCTTGCTTTTTTTTAAAAAAAATATTTTAAATGTTGAATGATGCCTTCTTAAACTTTTTCGCTTGTGACTCCCTTTATGGATGGAAAAAATTCAACTCCCCTCACTCCCGTGTGAAAAAATTGTTGCAAAAAAAAAAAAAAAAAGTGAAGCATGTTCACAAAATTGCCAAAAAATGGTTATTAACCACATAGCAAACTGTATTTTCATGTTAACCTATTTTTGATTCACTGTATGTAGCTTGTAATTCTTTGTCTCTTGTGTGTCGCAATGGAAAGGAGACTTATTTTTATATATCCTCTGTGCCTTTCTTGCATTCCACTATCCTGATGGCTCCACAAAATTAAAATTAGAAAAAAGATTCCCAAAATTTGAAAATGAATGCTTTATTAGCATAAATTGATTGCAAATATAAAGAAATTCAATTTAAAATACTGTAGAACCTCGATTTCTCATGCCTCTATCAACCGAAGTCTCTGTTAGCCAAATTTGGTACTGGAAAATGAAACTGTGTTTCTCATTTTTTAAAGAAGTTGATGATTTTTCCAAAAAGGGTTTTAACATTGGCATTGGAGCTTATTTTCAGATGAGAAAGCATGTAAAAGGTTGTTGTCAAGAGATGATATTTTATAACTAGAAGTTATTTAGGCAAAAAATAAAATGAAAAAAACAGTTTCATCCTTTAGCACTTCAATAATGGTGTGGGCAAATTCCATGCATTTTTCATGAAAAAAAATGTTACTCGAAATGTGTCGGAATGTTTTGCGTTGTTGAGCTGGTGAAGATATTCTTCTGAGAAACACCCTTAAAGACTCACTGGAAAGAAAACGGGAAAAATCGGCAATGTTGCTGAATTTTCTTATCAAAACTTATTAATATTTCAAAAAATTCATTCAGAAGTTTGGTAACTATTAAAAGAGATCATCAAAATGTCAATATATGATAGCACTTGCAGACCCATTTTTATAATTTTAAATAAGGAATTTTGGAAAATCTTGTCGAAAGAAAAGTAGTCATGATTTAAAATTTAGTCTCTATTAACCCAGTTTTTGGTTATCCAGTGTGTTTATGATCCCAGTCAGTTTGGGTGATCAATGTTCTACTGTACTATGTATGAATAATCAATGACATTCTGCCTGAAATTTATTAAAGTAAAAGTGATAGCACAAATGTTTTGCATAGCTGCAAAAGTGACCATTTCCAAAAAGAAAAAAATTGCGAAAAGTTGAATTTCTGTCAGATCTAGCCAAAATGAGATTTAAAAAAAATAATGTGCAAACCATTCAAAGCTTTTAAGCAATGTCTTTCAGAAAGCAATTTATTATGGTGTGGTATTAAGAGGGTCAACTGGACTTAAAATCTTTGAAAAAACGTGTTTTTGAAAAATGGAGATGGCCAGTTTTGCAAATACACTGGAACATTGATTACCAAGCTGATTAAGATCGTAATCACCTTTGATAATCAAGGCTCTACTGTATTTATTCTGCAAAATTTTGTGAAATGTGTTTTAAGGCAAGGTGATATTCTCTAAATTATATTTGCTTGGGCTGCTAACATATTTGAAAGAAAAAAACAGTGTAAAATTTTTTATGTCCCCAATTCTGATCTGCACCACACTATTTGGTTACAGCCTACAATGTAAGAAGCACTGCTATCATGAGCTGCAAAGATGATGCCGTTTTATAAAAATAAGGCAGTAATATGTGGTATTGTGATAGAAAAATATTTGACGTATAACAGAATATTCATAATTTCAGAGCGTTTTTATTGGAATTATATTTTACAATGTTCCAATTATTCATTGATTTATGATTATAAATCCTGTAGCAGAATACTGAGAAATTAGATTTCATTCCATCAAAAAAAAGTTTCTTAAAATATCTTCTTGGAAGTGCATCTTACATATTAACTAGTGATATTTTTATTTATTTTCTGCCAATTTTTTTAAAACTGTGATCAAGTTTAATTTTTTAGGTTTAAATTTTTTTTAAAGTCCCCTTTTTTTGAAAAATTAAATTTTATCTCCTGTTTTACAGGAAATTTCAATCCAAAGCAAGCACATATATTCAAAACATTTTGTCATCTAGGTAACATACAGTGCTGTCCAAAAGTTAAGCCACAATTC
Organism: Araneus ventricosus; assembly: GCA_013235015.1. Lineage (NCBI taxonomy): Eukaryota > Metazoa > Arthropoda > Arachnida > Araneae > Araneidae > Araneus > Araneus ventricosus. The sequence continues at coordinate 134,388 of BGPR01002439.1, read as the reverse complement.
TTAAGATGCGAAAAATTTTGAGTTCATATGTATACAATGGTTGGAAATCAGTTGCAGAGATTCGTGTGACATACAAATGTTAGAACTCGCATTTTATAGTGAAGATTCTGTCACAAGTGCGTGTAGGTGAGGTGACCAGAAAGTGATGAAGACAAAAAGGGATTTCAATTCATCCTGTTACACAGAAAGCTGATTATGATTTGAAACTTTCATCAATGTTGTTGTTTTTTTAGGTGCAGAATATTTATATGCATTTTTGTAAAAATAGCACAAATATCCTTGTAGATATAAAGGTTTCTTTAAAAAATCCAAAATTTTCCATGTGTTTTTTCCTTATAATGTACAGAGTTTTCAACCAATTGCTCAAAACTTATAGAATACTTGACAATATGTAAAAGAAGCATTGTATTAAAAACGATTGATGGAAGTTTCAACTCATTAATCAGCTTTCTATGAAAGGGGATGAATTGAAATCCCTTTTTGTCTGCATCACTTTCTGGTCCCCTCCCCCCTTCCAATTACCTTCGTGACCAAATCTTCACTGTAAAATATGAGTTCTGATGATTGTATGTCCCATAATTCTCCACAATTGATTGTGAACCATTGTATCCATATTAACTCCAAATTTTTCACATCTTAACAGTTGTGCTTTAGTTTTGGGCACCAGTGTATTGTGGGTTCTTAGAATAAATATTCTTTAAAGTACATCTTTTCTTAGTTCTCTGTTTATTGAAATTTAATTGTGCGTCTATTCTAAGAAACTAACTTCTTCTAAGCTTTTCTTCTTGATTTTATTTATAGGTTGGGCAAAACATTCGAGGTTATTGCTTTCCTATCTGGACTGATTGATGCTGATCGAATTAAGTATGCTCTCATCATCATGCCTGTCTCCCTGCTGCCAAATTGGGAAAAAGAATTCAGAAAATGGTACATTTCATTAGTTTGAAATATCATTTGGCTTTTATGCTCTTGCTTATTCGTGATTTCTCAAGACCTATCAGTAATTTCTTTTTTTAATAGTATAAGTTCTTATTGTTGTTGAATAGAATATGTGAGTTGACTGATGCAATATGATTAGTTGATAAAATGTTTGAAGATTACTCGTTGCCAAGATCATTAAATGAAAGTAATTATACTTAGAATGTTCAATTTATTTCCTTAAGCCCCAAATCAGTTTTATTGAGCCTTTTTAGCCTTCTGAAGTGACAGTAATTTTTATCTCATATTTTCCAGTTCTGAAAAATGAACCTTTTAAATGGGTAAACTATATTTTTTGACTTATCAAATCATTGCCTTTTAAAGAAATTTTCTCCAGAAGACATGGAAATAAATATCATTTGGTCTTTCTAGAAATTATTATTAATTAAGGCAGTGTGGAAAACTATTGTTACAAAGCTATAAAGTCATTTCCCTCAGATGCTAGACTTGGCGATAAATTTGGCAGCAAAGTTGGCGACAAAGGGAATATTCTAGAAGGATCTCAAACTTTCCACCTATTTCTACTGGTTTCATGAACTTTCTAGAGATTACGTCACTTCCTACGTAATGAAGTCACTTCCTGTTGAAAAGTATAAAGGCAAGCTCTCAAGCCAAGAAGAGTCAGTTGGATTTTGATCAGCAAGCAAGCTGGTGAGCTGATAAGAAACATTTGAGCGCTGTGTTGAGATTTATTGGTAGTCTCTGTTGTGAATTTTTACTAGTGCTGTGTTAATACTTGTGCTACGTTTCTTTGATTGGAATATTTGTAAAATAAAGAGCTTTATTTTTTTAATCCTGCTTATTGGATTGCATTCACGTACACCCACAAGACTATTTCGTTACACTATCTTAGCCACTTAGGAGATTAACAATAAGCAACCTTCTACTATTCAGTTTCTGAGTTCTGAACTAAATATGGAATAAGATAATCGTTTTCAAGGTTTATTTGGATGACATAAAACTTGAAGAGTGTTTTTAAATAATAAGATTATGATATTTCAAGCACTTTTTATTTACTGACAGAATGGTAGATTAAGAATATTAGCTTTTAGTTGGTTTATGCTTTGGAATGTAAGCGACGTCGATAATTGACTTAAGTTCTTTTGAAAAATAAGTTTAAATTAAATTTCTGTGGTTACAAAATTTTTTTTACAGAAAATGTTGCTTCATTGTGATATTTAAAATGATAGAATCTGTTTTTTGACACAAATTCAGAGTTGAAAATTGTATAGTCCATGATAGAAATCTGAAAAAGTCTCATTTTTAGGAATTGAAATTTTAAAAGGCACTTTTGGTACCATTTCACAAACAAAGGGAATTAAAAAGGATGCTTCATTCAATAAATAAGTTTAAAGCGTATGGTGCGTCCAATAATTTGGCCAGGGATTCGTTTTCTTTAGTTTTTAATATGTAATCAGGACGCCTTTCATCACAATTAGGGCCTCGATTTATCATGGATTGCTGTTTATACAGGATTGTACAGTCTCTTTTAACCGCATCACAAGTGCAACTGGCAAATGTCTCAGACTTTGGTGCAATTTCATACATTTTCTAGGTCATGTGACCAAAACATCCTGCTGATGTTTTCCCATCACAAAGTCAGCATAGCAATGTTAATAGTCCAGTCAAAATAAAAATAAAAAATTGTTATAATGTATACACTACCTTTAAATAATGGTATATCGCAGAAAAAAGGGTGGATGTAATAATTTAGTCGGGGATTGCATGTTGTTTTGGTATATAAATGTGGTCTACCTAACCTTATTTACTCTGACTTCTCTTTTTAATTTCTGTGTTAGGTCACCCGGGATATCAGTGAGCCTTTTCCATGGCACTTCCAAAAGGGAAAGAGAGCGCAACCTGCTCAGAATCCAGCGCAGAGGCCACGTCTTGCTCACCAGTTATGGAATGGTGATTAATGCATTGTCTTTGCTGACGGAATTTGAAGGAAGACCTTTTGTCTGGGTAAAAATCCTTCTTTCTTTTTCATATTTCAATCACTTATGGGTTTATTCACTTTTAACTGACTTCTTTTTTTGTTGTTGTTCTCAGTGTGGTGCCCAGATAAAAATAAAGGATTAGAAAGTATAGGTTCAAAAAAAGTTTGAAAAACTCCATTTCCTTCATTCAATATATATATGGTATATATATTCAATATATATATGGTATATATATTCAATATATATATGGTATATATATTCAATATATATATGTGGTTTTTACACCATGTTTGTATATTTGTATCAAATTTTAGATGAAATCCATCTACAGGAAGTCTAGCTGTCCATGTGTATTTGAATGGGATAAGTCACAAATGGAAAGAGCTAAATAGATGAAATTTGGTAAAGTGTTTCATCAGCAAAATTGTAGATCTGTATCAAGTTTTGGACCAAATCCATCAAGAGGTTGACTGTCATAATTTTTTTAATGTCCAATAATATCCTGCTTTGAAATTTTTGTGTGTTTATCTCTCTGCTGACAGCTTTTTTTTTTTTTTTTGCTTGTGTCATGCATGGGTGATTATGAATATTAAATGAAGAAAATTAAAAAAAATATATGACTGAGTTATTAAGTTTTGCTTATAGTTTATTATAACTATCTTTTGAGAAAATGAGAAGGAAAACTGAGGAGGGAAAAATCTTTTTGTTTATTCTTCAAAATAAATTCATTCATTTTCTCTGATGAATTACATTCATTTTACAATTCTTCAGTTCATCTATAAAATTTACACTCTTTGGTTAATAGATTGTTTCATTGTTGGTAACTTTTGCACTTTTTCTAAAAATTATTTTTTAAAGCTTTCTGTGTTTGTTTTAAAGAAGTTAAAATATTTTAAATTCTTTGTGACTGATAAAAGCCAAGAATATTTCTCATACTGTTCACGAGGAATAAAAAGCAGATTATTACTTTGAGTGTATGTAATTCTTTAATCATTTTTTAAATTATGATTTCTGTAATTATAACCATAATGATTGTTTTTTTCTAATTATTCCATTTCATGGCAAGAATAAACGTTTAAAAATATAAGCATGAGCATTCAAAATTTTTTGCATGCTCTGGAAAAAGTTGAATAGTCTACTTGCAGAAAGATCATCATATTCCTAAGATGTGCATTTTTCGAAACAGTGCAAGAAAATTAACTTATTTGGAAGAGTTTAAGGGATATAAATTCTTCAATCGGCTTTTTCTATTCTTCATTTACATTTCAAACACTGATAACTCAGATTTATTTCCAGATTTCTTTAAAATTATTTGATTGAAAAGAAAAGCTTCAAATTTCTAAGATTTGAAAGATTGATTTGTTTATCTTAAATTCTTGGTGGCACGTAAGATTTAAAATTAAATAAATAAATGAAGGCTGCATGGAGGATTTTTTGTTTGTGTCTGAAAAATGTCAGATATATCTTTCTTTAATTCTATTTTTATAGCACAAAATAAAGGTCAAATTCAAAATGTGGTATTATGCTTAAAGTTAAAATGGAAGAGCTTGTGAAGATTGCATATTCTGATATTATGATTGTTCTAAATTGTATATATGTATAAATGGTGTTTTTTACAATTTACTGTTCTTGTTTTGTATCAAAAGAGTTATTTCATAAAATTTGTTGTTTCCCTTCCTTCGACTTAATGTTATAATCTTGTCTTCTAATGTAATTTTTTGAACTCAATCAAATATAGGATTATGTCATTTTGGATGAAGGACACAAGATAAAGAATCCCACAAAAACAACCAAAGCCGTCCATGCCATTCCGTCTAAAAATCGACTGGTTTTGACTGGAACTCCCATACAAAATAATTTATTGGTTGGTAATTCTTCTAGCAACGCTCTTTGACATATCTATTATAATGTATATTGAAGAATGGTATATATTTATAAAAATAAACAAGCAAAATTCACAAAAGAACCAAAAAGAAATTAAGGGGAGAATACTTTGTTGTTTAATGTTGAAAGCAGTTCTTATCTCTTCGAAATAAATACATTAAGATAATCACAAGTTTACTGTATGTCAGCCATTTATTTTGAATAAAGAAGTATTTGCAAAAAATTCTAAGTAAAGCTATCATTAAAGTACCAGCTGCCTTTGGCAATCGACTTGTTTGCCTGAAATATATGGTTACGAGCTATTAAACTAATTAATATGGAATGCATGATTATTTAAAATTTCACCTTTGTTGCTTGATAAGACTGAATCATATCAAGTTGATGAAATTTAAACAAAAACAAATTACCTATTTCTGAGCACGCTTTCAAAATTGAGCATATTTATATTTAGTTTATTGAGTTAAATGTGTACTCGCCACTAAATTGAACAGAAAAACAAAAGTTTACTAGATTTATATAATTTTCACTTGTAATTTTAGTGAAGTGGTTTTGTTTTCTATAGTATAAGACAACTATATTAATCTATAGGGTTTTGCAATGTTTTTTTAATGTTATAGCAATATTTGTTCAAAATATAATATTCATTTATATTTTGTTCAAGTTCTTTCATTTTGAATATCTTGATTTATTGTTACTATTATATATATATATAAACAAATTATAATAATTGTAAAATAAAATTTAAAATCTGTTATGAGAAAGCAAAGCAAATATCTGTTATCACATTACGAAAAGTGTTGGAAAGTTATCCAGTTTGCAAAACTTTTCAAATGAAATAAAATTGTCTTCATTCAATGAGCTTGAGTTCAAAAATATATTTTATGAAATGTATAACAACTACTGGAAAATAAAAGTCAACTTTAGTGATAATGTATCAAAAAAAGCAAATAATATTATTAAATGTTAAAAAATAATGTTTTTAAAGGGCTGGTGAAATATTGAAATTAGTTTAAATTTCATTTCAACAATGGAAAGAATTGTTGCACATCATATTTAAAATTTTTGGAAAATAATTGCATGACAAAATTGATGTAATTAAAATTATAATTATTTGAATTTTAAAATAAGGTAAAAAATCTTTTTAATGCAATAATATTTTTGAAAGTTATCACTGAAAACACCAAAATATTCTATAATTTTTAATCAGTTAAAATTTTTAAAGCACTCCCACCTTCCAAACTATAGTTTTGTTGCCACTAGGTCCTACAGCCTGCCCTGTAGAGTGCTAGCACATGGACACACACTCCCTTTTAGGTAGATTCCTTATAGGAAGTTTACCTATTGCAATGGTTCTCATAACACAACTTCCTGAAAATTTCTGTAGATCTTCCCCGATCATCACCCCTAGAACCCAAAACCACCCTTTGTTCAAAAGTTTATATATATATATATATATGTGTGTGTGTATAATGCTTTGCCTATGTTATTTTGTGAACTGGGTTAATTTTTATTTGATTTTGGCTGGTGTGGGATATGTTGTAAGGATAGTGAAAATCTCGTCTGAGTTCGTAGATGGTTTATCCAGCTCAAAAGGGGTGGAAATAGTGAGGGTGAAATTTTCTTTTCCCCATAATTCTATTGCAATTGAAGATAGAAAGAAAATTCAAATTAAGCAAATTATCACCTTATCATAACAAACAATTTTTGTATTTAAAATATTTTGATAGCTGCAATTGCTTAGAAGTTATGAGCTGAAAAGTGATTTTCCCTCCCCTTCCCCCCCAACTTAAAGTATCTTTCAACCTATGCCTTGTTGGAAAGATCTTATCATTTTCAGTCTTTTCCACCCTCTTTCATTCTTGCAGCTCTAATCCTTATGAAAATAGAGGGCAAAATGTTCTTCTCTTTATATCTCCGGACTAAAAGAATCTACCTTTGCCTCTCAACTTGTTATTATTAGTAGAAGTACAATAATCCTTGGGATCCATTACCAAAAATGCGTCTTCCAAATATATATAATGAAATGTAGTTTACCAAAACAGGATGAGAAATGCGTAAACAAAAGATGAAGAAAAGAGCAGGCCATTAAAAAGCAAAAATCATTTATAAATACTGATAGAACTTCTTTCCCCCGTAATGTAAAGTAGTGGGGTGGAGACATAAGTGTCAAATAAGTATAAATAAATGAAAATTGTATTATAAATAGTGTGCTGAAAATACCATGGCTGACAGTTTTTTCTAAACTAGCATTCTCAGAATTTCATTATTATTTTTAATATTATTGTAGAGAAAAGAAATGTTATTTTTTGGTGATATGTTTTATCTTTTTTCATGAGCATTTTTCTGTCTTATTAATTTTTTTTCTTCTAAATTTCAGGAGTTATGGGCTCTCTATGATTTTGTGCATCAAGGAACGTTGCTAGGTTCTTTGAAAACGTTCAAGATGCAATACGAAAACACAATAAGCAGAGTAAGTCTATGTTTTCTTGTGCTTTTTTTAAAAATTAAATACTGGATTTCAGGATTATGCTTGTTTAAGCAGCATAATATTTATTGTTTTATCAATCTGTGTCTTTTTATTTTTAAAGTCACTTAAATTGTTTAAAATATAAAAATTGCTATTTTAATTAACTCATTAATGACCAACTTAATTTAAAACATATATTTCAATAAATTTCTTTTAAAATAATTATGAAGTATAATTTTAAATGCCCTTTTTGTAGGAAAAATAATTGAAAAATCCATGGAAAATCATTTAAAAAATTTTATATTGATATATATTAAGATATTTTTTAAATACAGTAAAATATGAAAGAATAAGGACTATTTTTTATTGCTACCAAAATAGATAAAAAGGAGGGAAAAAAACAAATTTGAAAACGACTACATTTTTTTACTTCAAAATCTGGCTAATGGGTGGTACATACTGTTGAAAATTGTTGAGGGGTTTGAAATGAATAGTCATTTGTTGAACAAAGGAAAAAATGGAACATGTTCAGTTTAGCCACTGAAGTGAAGTATAACTGTCCTGTAAATAGGACAATGGGCATTAACAGGTTGAAAAGGGATTGATATAGCGAAATGAATACTAGAAAAAAAATCTGCTATGCTAAATCTCAAAAAAAAAAAAAAAAAAGTGTTATACACGTAATGGAAATGCTAGGGTAGGAAGGGATTTATATAGGTTCTAAAACCTAAAGTAATTAACAGTGTGACCAATGATTTCGAACAAATACATGGATCAATCCAACATTTTTTTAAAGAAGTGTGATATAGGTGACATCCATGCTGCTTCAATTTAAAAACAGTGAGGCTGTTGTTTGAATTTCCCTATTTCATTCTGATCTAGACGTGTTTTTTTTTAAATTGAGATATATTTGTCTTTAACATTTTTTGTTTGTGCAACACTTAGTCACCTATACAGGGTGTCCATAAATTATTGTCGGTTTCCTATCATTGTAACTTTTGGTTAAAGAACATGGCAATCAGAACTATAATGCATATGCATAAAGTACAACTCAAAAAGTTTTTCTAATAACACAACCACAGGTTAAGAAATATCCAATAGCAACCTTTCACTGCATGTAACTCATTGATACTTGGCAGGAAATTGAGTTCAGTCTGAATGTGTTACTACCACAACTTTTTAAGTTAAAGGGGTTTTTTTTATAGTTGCCACCTCTTAGCAGTTTTGCTGTTCTTTCATCACCCAAGATACTTAACTGCTCTTGTATAAGGATTGCGTGCATTTTGCTAACCTTGGCCTGAGCACTTCGAGAATGAACTCGATTCCCAGCCATGTATCGAAGGATCACATTCTGTGGAATGCTGTTATGTGGAAATTATTTAACTGTGTTTGTATTAATAAAAAAAACTCATTGAGTTGTACTTTATGAATATGAAATATATTTATCATCATGCTTCTTAAATCAAAAGTTACGAAGTAAGGAAACCTGACAATTTATGGATAACCTTTATTTCCTAAATGATCTCTTTGCTGAAAAGAGAATGTTTAAGAGAGAACCTGAAGTGCCTACCACAATATAATGATATTTATGGGGATTTCTCACCTAAAAACAGGTAAATTTAAGTAAAAGGCTTTTTACAGAATAAAAAAATATATATATTTAATGCAGAGATTAATATATTGTCAAAACTGTCAGTTAAAATGGTTTTTGTGGAGATATTTTGTTCAGTTATCCCCCTGTTTCGTTCTAGTTCTTTATTTTAGCTCAGATTTTGCGTGGCATGCCAAATCTGTAATGAGGTTATCTGTACTGCCCTACCTCCAGGAGAAAAATGCTAGTCATGCTGGTGGCAGTCGTTATGGAAACAGATTATTCCATGGCATTTTGGGGATGAAGAGAAGGGCTTTATTTCAATCGGCTCAGATAGAACTAGCGGAAGTCTCATTTTGCTTTGTGGTCGAAAACGAATTATGCTTAGTTTGCCAAATGTTGTGGTTGATTTTATACTGTTTCTCTCCTTTCTTCGACTCATCCACTTGAGGCAACCCTGTTCAGGGTTTTTCTCGTGGCAGTAGGACAATATGTCATCAAGTCGCTGCCCCAGTTGTGTTCGTAATGTTGTTTCAAAACATGCATTTTAGGCCCGAGAGAAGGACTCCACGGCTGGAGAGAAGCGGCTCGGCACAGAAATGGCTGAGAACCTGAAGATGCTCATCAAGCCGTATTTCCTGAGGAGGACAAAAGCTGAGATATGGAACAAGGAACCCAGGACTTCAGATGGGATGAGTGATCTCGAAAAGGAAATGGAACAACTGAGGTATAAGACTATTTTTAAGTACAGAAATGTCAGTTATCAGTTTTACTTCTTCACTGGTTAAATGTAGTATAACTCGTTTCTGTATATCAGAGATCCATAGAAATCTGTGTGTGAATATAAATAGTTGTTGCTTTATATGTTTAAAATTTCAATTGCCCAAATAGTGGCAAATTAAACGCCTACCTCCATGTACATAAATCGTATAGGATGATTTTATAATTAATAAATGTAAATATTGTTTAATTAGTACTCAAGATATGCAATAAAGGCATGGCTTCACTCGTATGATAAATGTTAAATTTTAAATTTAATTATTGTTTTCAGTGCTATTTGGTAATATACAGGTATTATCTTGATAAACTTTAAAATTATCAAATAAAAAATAGAAGTCAGGAAACGAACTTGAATCAAATGCAGGTGCAATATTATAAAAAATAAAAGTGGGAACATAATCCAAAGCAACTGGGAATGCCCAACGTGTAAAATGCCAGTCGTGCGTTTAATGGGAGTTCAACTCCATGGAAATAAAGATATACAATTAAAGTATACTGCAATTCATTGTATGTTTGTAAAGTATTTATGAACATGTAATTTTTGCATGTAATGCTTGTCAATGTGTATATATTTATGAGTACAGTTTCTGAAAATATCAGAATTTAGCAATGATTTTTGATAAATGGAAAAAAGGAACAAAAAGTCCTCTTATGGGCAAAAAAAATTAAAAGAAGGAATCATTATATACTAATATAATAGCCCAGATCTGTCTCTCACTGATCTGGTAAGGCTCTGATGTCACCAACAATAAAATTCGGCTATAGCACCGCGAGAAGTTAAGCGGCATTATTTCATTGTTAGAGCACCTAAATTTCAGTAATTTTAAATTTAAGGATGTAATTGTTATTCTAATTTCAAATTTAATAGCTCTAAAGTAGTGAAATAAAATTTGCTATCGATTGATATAAAATTTATCTCGCTATGATCAATAGTTCCCGAGAAATTTTAAATTATATTAATCATGTTTCAAATTAATTTCCATTTTTTAATAGAAAGTAGTAAATCACATCAGTTGTATATCATGCGGGTGATATATAGTTTGGACGCCACGATCCATCTAATTATTTATTGCATTCATGATGATATAATTTGATATTTTTTGGCAATGCTAAAATTTACACAATGAGATCTGAAGTACAAAGAAAATTGTTAAACAACGAAAAATACTTTACGAGGAATATTGTTTACCAAGAGGGTATAAAGAAATATGCAAATAAAAAAAATATTTCCTGTCATAAAACGTATGTTTATTTTATTTGTTTTCTATCAATGTTAAACATTTCTCTCGCATATATATCTATTTAAACACATCATATTTGACTGGAAATCTCTGGAATGGAGAGGTAATTTGCACCCGTCATACCATGATGAGGGATTTTCTAGTTCTCGCATATTAGATATAAATGTTTTCTCTTGGCACACAATGTACATGCAGCAGATTGCTTTTATTTTGTGGAAATTTTTTAAGCATCAATGAGTCATAATTAAAACAAACGAAGCTTTGCTATGAAGTAAGAAATGGGCGGAATGCGAGTACAAATTTTTGTTACATGAGTATATATTCCTTCCCCCCCCCCTTAACAACAGCAAAAAAAAAAAAAGAGAAATAAAGCTTCATGCTTAAGTTAGAACTTTTTTAGTTTGTAACATGTTATGTATATTTAGTATTTTAGGGAATCAATTCCAGCAAAGTGGAATTTCTTTTGTTTTAGATTGTTTGTGATTACTTTTGAAATTGTTAATAGGCTAGTTTATCTCACACAAAATTCTAAGCAAGGACGATTAAATAATCTTCTTGATTTCACATTGTATTCAGACTATCATTCTAACAGAATAAAAACACTATGTTAACAAAATGTACGTGATTTCCAATATTAAATACTTGAAATTTACTTTTGTCAGGTTTTGTTTCGAAGGAAAAAAAAAAAGACATCATCAAGGAATGCGTGCTTGAAAAATCAACAAAAAAAAAACCCGATTTTCCACAGAACAGGAAGGTGATCATTTCAGCCAAACCCATTTCCTTGTAATAATTCCTTCCCTATTAGCTATCAGCTGAGCAGAGACCTCTTTTATATATCGCCCCATTAGGCGTGCCAGCTGTCATTGTAGTTTTTGAGGGCGGAAAGGAATTTCCCTTATCTTTGAAAGAGGAACTCGGGTGTCCCCGTATCTTGAGGTCCCTCCGATCCAATGGTCGTAGGAACCAGAGTTAATTCCATCCCTGCTGTAATTTCGTAAGGGTTGGGGCTGTGAGGATGGAAGGGAACACAACTGATGAGAGCTTTCTTACGAGATGTCACATACTTGAAAAAGCACTTTTTTAACCCCTAATCTCTTAGGGATAGCAGCTATCGAAAAACTTTTAGTGTTGCGTTGAATAGTAATTAGTGAGGGGTTTAAAAATTTGATTGATTTTTGTGAATGAAAAACCAAGTAAACAAGACTGAGCATTTTCGTCATGATTTGCTTTCTAATTCAGTCGAGATGTTCAGACCTCCAAAGCACTCGTGAGATTTGTGCTGTGCATGGAGAAGGCATAATGCCTTAAAGTACTAACCACTGTTGCTTTTCGTGCTTCAAAAAAAAATAAATAAATAAAGGCCCATAAACTGTTACTCAACCTAATGCAAAGTTTTTTCGTTATGATGAGGCTATAATATTAATTTATATAAACAATATGTAATCTGATCAAAACTATTTGAGTTTTGCTGTTCACAATTTAATAAGGGCAAAGCATTATATCTTTTAATAGAGGAGTGATTTTGGTTTCTAGTGACCACAGTCAGAGAAATTATTCTGAAGTTTTCCGATGAGAATCACTGCAATAGGTAGTGTTCCTATATAAGGAGTTTACATTTTTAAAAAATGACAACTGGCACTTAAAACTACACCCAGACTAGAAAATTTAAGAAGTTTGAAAATCAAAAATGACTTCACTTACTTGGATACATGGTTTTTTTTATCTGTAATTAATTAAAACTGTTCTTTAGTGTTCCATTTTCATTTTTAAAAAAGCTACTTCTTTATTTCTGTTTAGTTTTTCAAGCTTTTATAGCTTCTTACTTACTGATTTATAAAAGTAAATGAGTTAAAACTGGTGTTTGATATTTCACTTTTACTCATAAAATCTGCCTTTTACTCTTTGTGCAGTTATAGGTAGAAAAAGTGCTTTATTTGAATTTTTATCAATATTTATAATGAAGTGGTTTATTTTCTATATTTCCAGGATTTCTAAGAATAAATTAAACACCAGGAAGAATGATTTGATTGTGTGGACGTTCATGTCCGAAGCGCAGTGCGAAATATACCGGAGTTTCTTGCATTCGGAAGCTGTGAGAACGGTAGGAAACAATACTTCTCTTTGTTTTTGACATTCATTTTGTTCTTTTTCATTATTATGTTTATATATGGGTCGAGTGCCTCATGAATTGTATATTATTCATATATTTCTGCACACTGCTGTTATTCGAATTGTACTTTGATATGAAGAAAATACACAACGGAAGTTCTAAGTTGTTGGGTTGGCAGAAAAAAGATTTCCGATGATGAAAATTTGTTCAGGCATAATAAATGGGACAAAATGTTGACTTCAAACTTAATTTTCACCACTTTCATCTGAAAACTGACCATATAGATATGATTTGAAATTATAGATTGACACTTTTAGGATATTAATTTAATCACGCTTGGAATTCAGACAGATCAAAAAGTGATTGCAGGCATGTTTTGATGAAACTGTTTTTTTTTTTTTTTCTGTCAAAATTTATCTTTACAAAAAATAATGCAGATATCTATCTGAAATTTTTACCATGTGTAAGTGAAAATGTGATAATTTCACTCAAATTAAAAGAATAATAAATGTTTTTTAAAATTTACCCCTAATCGAATGTTAAGCTACCTTAACATTCGGTGACTTATTTTATAGGTTTTCATAATATCTATAACTTTCTTATCTAAAATTTTCTTCTCAAATTGAGAGCGTTTTATTTAAATGCAAAAAAAACATTGTTTCAATTTAGTAGATGTGAGATACAACAATTAAATCAAATTATTAAGCACAGTTCTACATATTAGTAAAATTTTACTATTGTGCAGCATAGTCAAATTTTTCACATAGGATACTTTTTGATCAAGTTTGCTGATCATGGATGTTGCACATATTCTATTGTGCTCTTCAGACAACTTTTTGTTGCAAGTTGTGGATCTTTTTTCTGTTATTCAAACTCTTCTAAAATACACTTGTCTGAAATCCTAGTTACATTACTTGTGTTTGATATTATTGCCAGTTTAAGAGAAGATGGTTCTGGAGTCAAGATTTTTATGATACTCAACTGTTAATTACTTATTTGGGTCCATTAAGTTATTTAGTAGTTCTGAAATGTGACTAAAAATACTCAATTTATGTAGCTATGCTTGACAGAAATTGAAATTTATATTCATGGTTTTCAGATCCTCGTTTCTAAAAGGTCTCCCCTCGTGGAGCTGACTACCCTGAAAAAGATCTGTGATCACCCTCGTCTTCTGAGTCAGCGGGCGTGTTTGCAGCTTGGATTGAATGGAGATATGGAGTGAGATTTTCTTTTAATTGTTCACTATCCACCATTGGCGAGCAGCTTGTTTGCCACGAATATAATTTCAATTGATTCTCATAATTTGATATTCGTGGTTCTCTTAACAAAATCGTTTTAACCCTTTCCCGTGCAAGGTATTAAAATTTTTGAAATATAATGAAAAACATCACGAATTGGATTAATTTATTGCCTAGACATAGAATCTACAAAAAAAATTAGCTTGCCTCGTTCCAAGGGAGCGAGTCATCCTCCTGTGGGGATCACCCCCATATGAGGACGCCTTTGGGGCAGCCATCTTGAAAAGCTCAAAATATAAAGTTGAATCTTATACAAGATCATAAATTAATACTTCAAGAATGTTGGAAGAAAATGGACGAATGAATTTTCTAAAATTGTAAACATCAAGAATTCAAAAAAATTCCCATCTCTGAGTCGAGAAATTTCGGCATTTTAAATATATGTTAATTCGAAAATGTAAACGATACTTCATTGTGTTTCCATCTGCATTCAAAAAGAACTATTAGCTACTTTTCCTGCAAGTTTCAGGGTAGAAAGGGATTTTTTTAGAAAATTTTAAAATTGGTGTCCTCTTTTGTGACGAGTGCGCCAGAAAGGATTAAATCTTGATAGACATTTAACTCGTGCTCTTTTAGTGACCTTGCACGTGTTTTGCCCATTGTCTACATGAACGTCCCTAGTGGAGTGAAGTAGTTGTCCATGTCATGTACCATCTAATTGCACCCTGTCTGCACCAATTTCACTTTCTTACTCCTCATGCAAAGTATGCATTCAATTTTAACGTTTCATTGTGCCGCAGATTTTGCATCCAGCAGCATCTTAAGAGAATTAAAACATGCTGATTAAAGGAATTAAAGCATCTTTCAGCATACTGGATGTAGTTCTTAATATACTGACTATATTAAAATTAATTTACAGATTTCATAGAAAAGTTCATGAAAAATAAAGTAAATTCCTTAGCTTTCGACAATAAAGGAGAAGCACGCAATTTGATATTTGTTTAAACAATGGAAACAGTTTGAATTTCATTGCAATAATGAAAAGTATTCTTGTGAATTATGCAAAAAAATATTTTTAAATAAAATTAAAGAAAAAATTGTATGTCAACTTAAATGATAATTGAAAAGGTAATTTTTTACGCTTTTAGATTGTGCAAAAATGATTTTTTTTTCTGTTATATTTTTGAAAGTTATTTAGAAAAAAACGGCAAAATTTCGTTAATTTTTAATTAATTAAAATTTTAAAAATGGGCTCCTATGTGCACATTCCCACCTTCCAAAATATTTTCATACCAAATTTCGTAGCTCTAGGTCCAATGGTCTGCCCTGTAGAGCACCAACACACACACACATTCTCCTTTATTATTAGTTGAGATAATTGATCCGAAGAAGTTGGATATGAAAGTCTAAAAATTAAATTACAGGTATTTGAGTAGAGTAAGTAGGCAGACCAAGACTAGAAAAAATAGCATTTATTAAGATCTATCTTTTGTCTCAACTCTGGATACAAAAACATTAAAACAATATACATATATATACCTGTGTGTAAGTGGTTACGAACACAGTTAAAAATAAGAGCCAATCACAAAATGCATCAAGTGCTGTTCATTTATGTAAGATGTGTAGAAACTTCAATTTGAACCCGATTACAAATGTAGAAAGAATCATGAAACATTATGCAATCAGCAGGATTGTATCAATAACTATAGTTGAGGTTTCATTTCTAAAGGGATTATTTAACAATGCAAATAATTGAAAAAGAATATATTAAATGGTGATGAAAGCTCTAAAAGTCATTGGGAGATTCGCTCTAAAATAATGAATTTCTTACAGTCAGTGTTGAGGGCCCAATTATGTTTCAGGTTAAACTGAAAGAAAGGAAAAACAAATGATTACTTTGACCTGCTCATTATGCGTCATTAAAATAGAAAAAACTTTTGCTTTTATTTATGAAGCTACTACTTCTACTCTAAACTGTTTGCTGCTCTTCTGTTATAATGTTAAAATTTTTTTTTAGTGAATGTTTGTGTTGTTTAAGAAAGAAAAGAATAAAAAAATAAACAAGCTAAAAATTATTGTCTTGTAATTTTTCTTTCTTAGTCTTAGCAGTTTCAAAGCCTAAAAATTTATCTAATCTATTAAGAATGAAAAATATATTGGTTGGACATTCATATAGAAATATTGTCTTTTATTATGACGGCTGTAATCTCGCCAGATATTTATTTTGAAGCTGGAAAAATTAACTTTAAATGGAAACTTCCTTTTTTAGAATATCTTATTGTATTTGCAATATTTCTTCAATTTGACATCAATGTCTCCATGCAGCTGTTTTTAAATAAAATTGTTGTTGGACTTTTTGGCATGCATAATGTTGTTTTCATCATTGTCGTGTTCATGCATTTTATTAAATAATATACCATTTTTCTATTTTGCATGCTTTCCTCTTTTTCATTTTTTTGCAATCTCATGCCTGTAGGTGCCGATAATTGAAGTTTTAGATTTTGCACTCCATATAAACTTGCTCTGTTTATTGGGCCTGTATTAATTAGCTTTTGAGTGTGACACCTTGATTTAAACTGTGTTTTTGGAATGTTAAAAAACTAGTCTTATTGTGGTGAGTTATATTTTATTTCTGAAGAAAACTTTGCAATATTGTAATCCAGTTAACAAAAATCTTTCTTTCTCAGTGAAGAAGATCTTCAGCGAGAGCTCAATGATGAATCAACCTATTCATCGTCCATAGATAATGTGACAGACGAGGTTCTGGTGGCTGAATCGGGGAAAATGAAGTTCCTCATCAAACTCCTAGAAAATCTGAAAAGCGAGGGGCACAGGACACTGGTGTTTTCATTATCTCGAAGAATACTGGATATGATAAACAGGATATTAATTAACAGGTTGACATTTTTATTTTAATTCCTGAAAAAAATGTTTTTAAATTCTTAATTGCATGCACTTGCACTGTTTTTAGAAAAGGTTGCAAAAAAACTTTTTGGCAAAGTTTTGTAATTTTTTTTTCGATATGTAAAACTGCATTTTTATTTAATTTTAATTAATTAGTTGTGCAGTTGTTACAGTTTTGCATAGCAAACAACACTCTTTTTCAGAAGTGAACATCATATCTATTAACTCGTTAATGCCCAACTTAAATTTAAACTGTAGATTTCTGTACAAGTTTTTTTAATTATGTTAAACCAAGATTGCAATAACTGTGAAGTAAAATTAAATTCCAAAAAAAAAGTTATAATTATTTTTTTTTAAAGTTTTTTTAGAAAAATTATTGGGAAATTGATGAAAAATTATTTCAAATTCTTCTATGGATACACATTAAATTTTTAAAAAAATATATTGAAATATCGAAGAATAAAGCTTATTTTCGAATTCTCTGCATTCTCTCAAAAATTAATCAAAGAAAAAACAAATTCCAAAGTGACAAAACTTTGTCTTCAAAATCTTTCTAATGGGTGGTGTATGCCTATTGAAAATTGTTTAGGATTTTGGTTATACATATTGAGTTGTTAGACAGAGAAGAAAAGAAACAATGGAATGCATGTGGCTTAACCACAAAAGTGAAATGTAACTGTCCTATAAATAAGGCACTGGGCTTTAGCAGGTTAAATGGTAACTGCCCCTGCTCGCTACCGCTCGCCAACCCCAGAAGAATTGCTACACAAAATTTGCTCGCTTCACTCGCCATATTGTGGAAACTTGCGTCCTAGCAGAGTTATTGTAAAAAAAAAAATGATGGTTGAGCTTCTTCTGATGCTTTTACTTAAGGACAGTGTTATTTGCAGGTAAGGTGCAAACGGATTAAGCGTTTTTTACAATTACAAACCAACAGATGAAATTTTATTTGCAGGTACGATGCATTTGAATAGAACATTATTTTTAGGCACTGTGCATTTCAGTAAAACATTATTTGTATGTACTGCATGAGCAGATGAAACGTTAATTGCAGGTACAGTAGTGACGAAACTTTAACTTCAAAATTTTTCTAATGGTGGTGTATGCCTATTGAAAATTATTTAGGAGTTTGGTTATACATATTGAGTTGTTAGACAGAGCAGAAAAGAAATAAATTAACCACAGAAGTGAAATGTAACTGTCCTATAAAGAAGGTGCTGGCCATTAATGGTAAATGGTAACTAGGAGGCTCTGCTCACACCTCCACTCGCCAATCCTCTGAGGTTTGCTATGCAAATCTTGGGCGTTAGCAGGATATATGATGAGATAAAATGTTATTTACAGGTATTTTCCATTCTGTTAACTTGTACACTCATGTTTTCTTAATGACACTACACTATTTTAATTATTTCAGAATTTTATTATCAGTTAACTGATTAACTTATTTATGCCATCTGCTTATGAATTTAAGAAGAAATTTTTTTTAAAAAATTATATTTATAATAATGAATTCTAAATTAAAAACTAAAATGTAGAAAATATTTAAAATAAAAATTACTTTTTAGTACACTAATTAAAGAGTGTTTTTAAAAACAGCTTTTATTCTTTTCTTAATTTAGAACACTTGTAAATTTGAGAGATGAAATTTACATTAGGAGTTATTTTATCGGATAATATACAATGTTTCGAAAAAGGAATAAAATCTAGTAAAAAATTTATTTTCCCATAAGTTTTAGGAAAATATTATCTGAAACATAAACTATCCAAAATATTAGTCATGCAGCAAAGAGGATAGAGGAAAAAGTGCTTAGGAATATGTAAGAAAAATGTGTTATGGTCTTTTAAAAGTTTTTAATTTTCAAGGATTAAAAATAAATCGATTAAGGTGATACTAAAATGATGAGATAATTATGGGAGACAGAAGACAGTAATAATTGCAAGTGAAAACACTCGGAGAAAAAGTTTGTCACCCAGGGACCAAACCCCGAAACATTGAGTTGGAAGCATAATGCCTTGACAACTGTACTATCGGAATGCACAGCTTGAAGGTGAAACAGGGGTTTTAGTTATTTCAACTGTCATTTATATCGTAGTTTGGAATTTTAAAGATTGCTGAATTTTAGATTAAGGGGAGGTTTTGATAAAATTTATTTGCAAGTTTTTGATTCAACCTTTTTTTTTAAAAAAAAAAACCAAGTCGTTGACTTAAACTATTTTGACTTTAACCTGAACATTCTCTGGCTCTCATAAGCCATCTCCTTCATTTCTAACTATGAATGATTTCATCCAAAGTTTCATTATATTGTAAGAAATATTGTGAACTCTACGTCTTAAACTCAGTTTTTGCGAGAAAAAGTTGTTTTACACCACAACAAATGTAATAACAGACTGTTTCTATGAAGATATGGCGGAGGCTACCGATTTTGTTTTGTAAACGATCGTTGCCATCGGCAAAAGAGAAATTGATCCCTTTTTTCCGCCTTAGTGTTTTATAGATACATAGATTTGTTCTTAATTGAATAACTGTCCATTTTATTCATCGGCTGCTGATTTGGGGTCATCTAAGAAATTCAAAATAAGCCAAAAAAATCTTATAAATTCCAAATTGTAGTTGAGTACCTTTTAGATTGCAGATAATTCAATTGAATGTGATAATGAATGTTTTGTAAATATGCATATTTTATAGGATTATTTTTGATTTATATAATAAATTACATTCCTTAGGGCATTTCACCTCAAAGAAATCTCTCTGGTTTTAATTAAATAATAAAAGTTATTTGTCTCTGTTATTTATGAATATGCCTTGATAGTTACTTATATAGCAGCAAATTTAAAATTTTGATTATATTTACTCAAGAGTTCTATGTCAAAAAAAAAAATTAACAAATCTTTTTTGTAATTTGCAGTAGTTAATCTCCATTATTTTGGAATTTAAAGATACTCTGAATCAAAAATGCCTTAACCCATTTGTACATTTCACTACTATCTTGCTTGTTAAACATATACTAAAGCAGACATTGATTAAAGGCATGATCCTTTATTAATCTGAGGTACTTGAATCTCTTGCAGGATATGAAAATGATTAGTATTTTCATTTAAAATTACAAATACAAGTGTCAACAAATGATGGTAAAATTACCGATTTAAAAAGTTGGATTTTTCACTATCTTTTCTTTTGTTTGTTCCCTTGTTTAACCTTTAACTACGGGTACTTTCTTATATATGTGGTTTATAAACCACACCCACAATTAAAGTGTTAAATGAGCTGCACAATACAGTAGAACCCTGGAAATCCAAACTAATTGGGGCTGACCTCTATTGCAAATGAGTAGAGTATTGACTCTGTGTGCTCTGTGAAAGCATACAGAAAGAGCATGCGACAATTCGCACTGTACAGTGGCAAACAAATTGAGGGTAAAAAGAAAATATCCGAGTTTGTTTCTACTCATTAAGGTGCTGTATTCATTCTTAAAAACCAATCAAATCCTTCTTTTAAGTTAGGAATAAACAATACATTTGTTTCTGATTCGCAATAGTTATTTTCCCTTCATTTTTCAGTACAAATTTTTCAGAAAATTTTAAAAAGATGTTTGGATTATCAGGAATTTCGGATTTCCAGGGTTCTACTGTAGTTGATTTTTCAAGATACGAGCAGCATGATGTCTAACTTAAAATGGGGTGTTTTGATTGCTTTGTCTATTCAAGTTTGGCATATTGAACAGTTTCTTCTTTTAAAACTTTAAAAACTCAAACAATTTAGCTCCTTTTCTGAAATTTCACATTTTTCTGTATTTTATTAAATATATCCGGAAAGAACTATTTTTCTATTAAAAATATGCATATTTGAATATATTTATATATGATATACATATGTCAAGAAAGTTGCTTGTTCTGCTACAATACTAAATAAAAGCACAAAGCTTTAAATTATCAAAATCTATAATCTTAATCTTCAAAATGAGCTTTTATCAAGAAAGTGCTGATTTATTTGTGTTTCTTATGTCAGGAGGTGGAAAGTACTGAGAATTGATGGAACCATCTCAAAAATAGAAGAGCGTGAAAGAAGGATTCAGTTATTTCAGAATGATCCTTCGTATTCAGTGTTTCTTCTAACCACACAGGTGGGTAAAACATTTTATTTGGACATGGTTCTTCTCCAGCTTGATTATTATGAACTATACATAGTGTCCATTCTAATCGTGTCCCAGTTGGTAATTTCTTAACTGATGGAGAAGGGCATACACTTCCAGTTGGAAAAATGCCTTAAATGATGTTAGTAATTATGTTTTATGTTGTTTGAGACAATAAATGTCCTATTCATATATATCATCATTATATTCTTGACATGCTAGCATTTTAAACAAACAAAAATCCACTCTTCTGTGTCTAAAACTGATGGAGTTACAGAGCTTTTAATATCACTTCTTTTGACAATTTTACCTCTTTCAGTTTGTGCCACAACATCAACGAACGACTCAAGGAAGTGACAGCTACTGATTGGCCAAAAGTAATGAAATTCAAAGCTTCATAACTTGGTCCATTTTAGTCGCAGAATAGTGCAACTTTTTTTTTGAAAGGTTATTGTGACAAGAATATTCTGCTAAATATGACTAATAGGACCAAGGAACTAATTAAAAATTTAGACTTCATAATTTTTTCAGCGATCCTCTTAGACTCAGCGACTTGGACAACATAGAATACAATTCTTTATGTCGTTTAGAGAATTTTTCATGGTGGAAGTAGACAGTTTAGAAATCAGCTATTGGGCCACAATTAGAGTGAACACCCTTTATCTCTGTATGTTCAAGTATTATTAAGCTGAATGCAATATTAAATTCTTATGCCTGATCTATTCATAAATTAATTTTTTAAGTACTTTTCTGCTATATACACTTCTCTTTATTTCTTTTTTGTCTTGTCCAATTTTTTTTGGAGTGCTTCATTGCCAGTTTGCCTTGGCGCCTTTCCTGACAATAGTTGACACATGCTGTATTCTTAGTTTTAAAACTTTGCACCTGGCATTTTCCTTTTTAAGTCACAGAATACTGTATTTTTTGCAATGGAAATCAAAACTTGGGATTTGCCAAAAGACAAACGAGTCTTTTCAAAACAGAGGTATTCTTCAGAAAGAAAGAAAGGTGTACCAATAGAACCCCCATGAAAATGAAGTTCTTGAAATGGTGATGTTGCATTTGTTTGTCCAATTTCAAGTGCACCAAATTGTGAACAAGCCAAAAAGCACCAATTTGGCCAATAAATATTTTGGTGTTCTTATAATGAAAATTTACTGTTTTTAATTCTTTTGGTCAAAGGTAAATTCATTTGGTTCTGGTATCGATTTAGGAATCGTCTTCTCAACTCATAAATCTATAACTTGGCTATCAAATTAATACCCTTGCCATTTCACTTCTTGTTTTTTTTTTCCACTTTTGCCTTTGGTTAAGCATCATGAGGATCAAACCTTTAGATTTGAATAAATAAAACTACTGATATTTGTAAATAAATAATATCAAAGAGCTGACAGATTCCTCCTACAGAGAATTTTTCTATTGCATATCTATATATATAAAAGGCAAATACCATGACTCGCTCATCATAAAATATCCGAAACCACAAGGCCTACAAACTTGAAATTTGGCAGGTGGTTGCTTTTTAGGTAGTAGGTGCTCACTAGGAAAGGATTTTTCAAAATTTTGATTAGAATTTTAATTAAAATTTACATTAAATTTTAACGTCTTTCCACAATAACTCCGGACCATATTGTCTCAAGAAAACCATTTTAACACCACCTTAAGGTTTAAAAAATTATCCTTTCAATGACACCAATTTTGTTTCCATACGACATTCTGTTTAATTTTAATTAATTTTTGAAAATGTTTTCAAACGCAATTTCCAGGGGAGAAACGGCGTTGTTTACATTTCCTTAAGAAGAAGTGGAAAGGGAGAGGAGGCTTTTTTTTATGGGTTTACGATCTAGAAGAAAAGTGCTGTCCATTCATAGTTCACACCAGTGGTGATGATTCCCGAGAGGTCAGTCACCCCCTACATTTTAAGGAAAGATTAAATTTTTTATTTCATTTTAGCTGCCTGAAACTAGGAATTGGAAAAAAGCAATAGCATTTGGGAAAACTAACTAATTTTGTAATTATATTTTTAAATTTTATTCTCTAC
Source organism: Araneus ventricosus (assembly GCA_013235015.1). Lineage (NCBI taxonomy): Eukaryota > Metazoa > Arthropoda > Arachnida > Araneae > Araneidae > Araneus > Araneus ventricosus. The sequence continues at coordinate 111,081 of BGPR01002439.1, read as the reverse complement.
TCCCTATACTCCTGGGTCTTATAGATATCAATAAATTTTTTGCTGCCTCACTTTTTTCACCCACTGGTTCACACGGGCAGGGTTCGTATGCGTCCTTAAAAGTCCTTACTTTTACATTTAGTCCTTAAAAGTCCTTACAAATCCTTATTTTTATGCCCCATTTTTAAAAAGTCCTTGAAAGTCCTTACTTTTTACTCTGCCATTATTAAAAAATTTAAAATTTCACCGATTATCGTTTTTCTAATTCCTCCTTCTTGGCGGCTCTAATCTCGGTCGACGTGGCTTTCGCGGAATGCGGTGGGGATGGGGGGACGACACTGCTCGCGTTCTACGAATCCATATCCATCGCATACACTTTGGGAAATAAGGGAGGAGTTACAGATGGCCTTTATTGGTCCATGGTTCCATAGGAATGATTGTCAAAAGTGCTGTTACCATTTTTAGAACAGTATCAAAGTGATAAACCTTTACTTCCATTTTTTGCCAGTGATGCTTTTAAAACTTGTTAATGATTGCATTCAACATTTCAAAATTTTGAAACCAGAGAATGAAAGAATTGAGAAACCTGAGACTTTATGCAAATGCAACTTCAGTGACCCAAACTTGTATAATGATAAAAGTTAAGTGTATTTAGGATTTGCTGCAGAGCAACTAATAAAAGAAAAGATAAAAAATAAGGAATTAGCAGACAAGGTTGTTTTCACACTCGGACAGGATAGTCGGAAAAACATCATAACAATGATAAAACATTTCATGCAGAAATGTCCTGTGAATTACGCACTAGTAAGACCTGCAATTTGCATTGATCCACGAGTAATGGCTGGATATCCCGAAAAAGCACAGGAAAAAATGAAAAAGGTATTGATTGTATTGTCGCAAAATAAACGGGAAAAGATTGCGACGAAATTTTGTTACTCTATGTAGATTTTCTGTTTCTGATTTTAGCAATAATCATTATGAAAAAGTTTGGAAGATTATCAAAATGGTATTAATACTGTCACATGGACAATGAGGTTTTTCGGTGAACAAGGCCCTGGAAATAGAAAATTTAAAAGATGCTTGATATATTTTCCAGCGTGTAAATCATGAATTTATTAAGCTGTCTGGGGCTATTTATGACTTAAAAATTACTAAAGAAATGAGGACGGCTGCCACCTCATCGCAAAATACATGCAGTATTTAGAAAGTCAAAGACCCAAAGAAAAGACTGAAACAAAACAACTGAAACGAAAAGCTCTAGAGGAAGAAATAGATTTTTTAAAACAAAAGAAAATGTTTCTCCAAACGGACATGCACCAAACAAATGAGAAAGCAAATGATTTAGCTAATAAGGCTGAAAAATCAAAGGACATAAATTTATTTATTCAACCGCATGAACTAAGAAAAACAATTTCTGAAAAAGAAATTAAAATAAATACCTTGGATGTAAATTTGAATGAAAAAAGTTTGGAATTAAAAGATATTTAATTTGATTACCAGTTTCATGGGTTTTTTTCATCAATTTATTAACTCATATTTTTAGGAGTTTTGTTGTGTTAAATTTGTAATGTATCTTCTATGTTTTATATTATAATTTATCATCTAATAGGTTGAATTTGCAAAAATGAGATTTTATTTAAAAATGCATGCGACAATTCGTTAAGTTTATTCAATTTAGAGGTCCTTATTTTTTTGTTTTTTTAGTCCTTAAAAGTCCTTGATTTTCTTTTAAGGAAATGTGTACGAACCCTGACGGGGCATCCAGCATGTTCGTCTTTTGTGACCATATTCAGCATTAATCATTCTACCAAAAGTGATGGATGAATTGAGTGAGAGTTATTTGAAACGCAGTTTTTAAGTTTCGTTAGTTGCGATGCATCATTCAGAATTGTATCGCTGTCATTTTAAAATTTATGTCTTATTTATTTTACTATCTGCGAAATAAAATATTCACTTTCTTTTTTTTATCCATCCTTCCTAGGTTGTCGCAGGTGAAAACACGAAAGGAAATGCTATAATTAATATAAAATACAAAAATAAAAACTAATTTAAATGGGCGAACCAGCTGGTCGCCGAAGGCAGCTAGTGTCTGTATATTTGAGAAAGTGTTAAATGAGTTGCTAAATGTTTTAAAATACATGGTATTAATTAAGAATTGATTTAAAAACCAAGTTTGAATATTTTCTTACAATAGACTTTTGCTTAACCCTTCCTTTCGAAGCCACCTTTTTAAAAACGTTTTTCTTGGCCAGGCAAGTACTCTATTAAAAATTCATTAGAAAAAATGAATTTTTAATATAATGAAGATAAGAAATGGAAGCATCAGTTTAATGACGTTTTATTTATTTTTCCTCTTATGTATTTATATGTCCATTAACATTGCCTTCACGAAGAAAAATAATTGTTTGTAACCCCCAAAAATTTAACTTCAGTTTTATTAAAAATAGTATTGCAGAAATTTTTGACTAAATTTTTTTTTCTTCTTAATTGTTGTAATAAATGTTTTAACATACTGTTGGTTTCTTGTTTCTGTATAGCATTCTAATGACTGTGACTTTTGCATTTCTTTAGGTTGGTGGAGTGGGTATCACGCTGACTGCAGCTGACAGAGTTGTTATTTGTGAGTGATAGTGTTTTTATTATGTATATAGTGGCATTATTAAAGTCGGTGACAGCTCAATTTGGCAATACGTAGAAATCTAAAGTGGAAGGTGTTTTCTATGCATTTTAAGGCAATAGAAAGACCACCGCAAAATGGAATGACTTTCCTTTCAAATACAATTTCATCATATAGACTATCAATTACAGCTGTTTAAGTCTAAATTTTTTTCAAATATAGGAGTATCCATATAAAACACAACCCATGCTTTGAAACTGCATGCAGCAAAGACAGTGCCACTTAGCGATACAAAACTCGGTACACGAAATGCTCAGTCTATCAATTGAATACTCTATATGACATTGAATGACACAAGTATTCTGGTGTCGCCGTAACAATCATTATTATAATGATTATTAGTGGGAATAGAATACAAATTCCAACTGTGGCTTTCAATCTGCAACAGCAGATTTTTTTTTCTTGGAGTTAATATTCAAAGAAAAACATACCAAGGAGTAAAAAATGAAATAAGTAATAGGAATAATCAACAAAGTGATCTGTAAAAAAACTTGGAAGAGATTTTTCGTTCCATTCTGGTTTCGATGATCGAGAAAGTCACCTGTAACGTGATCCGTCGAGCAAAAATCTATTGCTATCCAATGGTGACCAATTTGGAATTTTAATGTAATATAAAAACACCTTTTGTATCTTAATAAATGTTAAAGTATATTTTTGTTCAATTGTGGGTTGTGTTTTAATGGATAACCCTGTATATTAAATACTCTTGAATCTGTTAGGATCTTATTTAAGACCTGTTATCTTGGCAGAATGATACGCATTGTAACCATCTCCATACTGTCAACTTTGGTTGTCACCAACTATAGCTTATAGTTTCAAGTATTTTGTTGTAATTCATACAATTATATTATTGGCTTAATTGTAAATGCTCTACAATACAAGTGCAATGCAATATATAAATAATAACAATATATGAATACAATGCAATATTTAAATTATATATACAATGTATAAAATACAAGCACTCTACTCCATGCAAATAGTATGGCGGCACTCCCCACCATTCATTTTAGTTAGGTCATCCACAGGCCACTCAATGCAAACCGCAAATCCGTTAGCTATGGGCACTCCGCTCCCCTATGGCCCCGGGCCCCCCCCCCCTTCAAAACAAGAATCTCTGACTCAGGGTTCCCACGGTCCTTGAAAACTCCTTGAATTTTATGGCCCTGGAAAAGTACTTGGTTTTTATTTTGGTTTTGAAAAATAACCAAAATGTCCCGTCAAATATTTTTACGGACGGAAGATAAAAGACAAAACTGTGACTTGGTTTTGTCTTGAGAATGCCAACACCAGAAAAAGGGTGTTTGTATGGGATTGCTGTCAATCAGCACTCTTTTCATTCATTGTATATTCATAGACTGCTTAATTTGTCAATACAGTAAAAGCTATAGAGGTTATTTCTCCATCGAGTAAAATAGTCCTGCAATTATTCTAATATATTTTGAAAGTAATTGATATCTTTGAACAGAATTTTCATTTAAATACGAATATCCAATTTTCTCTGCAATGAAATCTGTTTTCAAAATGTATGTTATTTAATTTCGTTTAGCCAGGGAAGTATGTGTTCATGTGAACACAATAACTCAAAAACATAAATAGCGAGATGAATAAAATTTGGTACACATTTTTATCATCAGAATTGTTGATCCAAATCAATTTTTTTATTTCAAAGATGCAAATGATTAATTTAATTTAAATTTATTATTCGCATTTTTATGTCTAAAATATGTAATTTTATGGTGCTTGAATTTTTTTTCCTCAATATAGGAGTGGGAACTCTGTGACTGCTCCGAGTTCCTCTAGAGCAAGACAGCCTCGCCCACGTATATATTGTAATAAAGTTTGTATTCATATGATGGCATCATTAATGTTAATGGCCGTTAACAGTATAGCTGTGTTCTCATCATGTAAATAAATTCATCTTCATTTATAACCTCGCATCTGTATTTATCTGAGGTATAAATGATCATAAAACACTTGGATATCCAGAGAGGTTGAAAATTCAAATTTTCAAACACTCCTCTTCATTTCTCATTGAATTTTCGCATTGACTGCTGGTTTTTGCATGGAGTGGCGTGCTCATGAATGTCCAGCTTAAAATCACCCAACTCCAAAAAAAATATGCCTTTTTGTTCCACAGTAATATGGTATTGACCCAAATACTCGATGCTGTTTAAAATAGTTGTTGAAAAGTGTTTAATTGATTAAAATAAAGTGCAAGCAAATATGGAGTGTGGTATTGAGATTGAAAAAGAGGGTTTTTGTGTCTCCTGTAAAATTTAGAAAATGTGAGTTAGATGGTTTTACAATTAAGCCATACAAAAATTGGAAAATGATGCGCTAAATCAGCCAAAAGTACCTGAACACAACTTATTATAAAATCAAACTACTCAGGAATACTTTTATTAAAAATAAATTTTTCAATTCATGTAACCAGATGATTGAATAGTGCATTATTTGATAATAAGGAATTTTCTGATCCTTTTTTAAGCAGCAAGGCCATTTAACCCTCTGAGCGCCCAATTATTTTGAACTTTTAGCTATCAGGTTAGAAAGCTTAGCTTTTAAAGTAAATGAATCGATCTTTTTTGTATTTAATTATATCTCTGAAATCTTAAGAATACTTTAGCCATGATTGTTTAAGAAAATATAAATACGGGCTATCTGCTCTTGAACTGAACATGGAAAAAGTCGTTTGCGCCACTCGGAGGGTTAATTATTTTATAATGGAAAAATGGTCTAACCCATAAATATTCTATATATTTGAATTTTTTTAGATGATCCAAGTTGGAACCCTGCAACAGATGCTCAAGCTGTTGATCGTGTGTACAGAATTGGTCAACAGAACAATGTAATCGTGTACCGACTCATCACATGCGGTACAGTGGAAGAAAAGATTTATCGCCGTCAGATATTCAAAGATTCTATCACAAAGCAAGCCACTGGCTCGTCTGATCCTTATAGGTGAATTTTTAAACCTCATTCAAAAGTTCCTCTTTTTGAGATTTATAAATTAGGATGGTTTGTATTTAATCTGATTATCCGGAATTACTTTGAAAAACTTGAGTGATTAAAATATTTGGTACTTACGTATTAACGCCACCACAGCTACAGATTTGGCGGTTTTTAAGTGGCGCCAATTTGGCGGTTTTTGTACTTTCGTATTAACGCCAATTTGGCGGTTTTTAAGTGCCGCCAATTTGGCGCTTTTTGTACTTGCGTATTAACACCACCGCAGCTGCAGATTTGGCGGTTTTTAAGTTCCGCCAATTTGGCGGTTTTTGTCAACAAGATTGCTTTTTATTGGCGCATTACCGCCAATCTGTAGCTGCGGTGGCGTTAATACGTAAGTACCAAATATTTCTCTTAGTTGTTTGTATAGTATTGATTAAATATTTGATAGCAAATAATTTAAAGAGAAAATAAGTCATCACTCTTGTTTTATTGAAATCTAGTGAATCAATTAGTGAAATCTATCTGAATTGCATTAATTATCGTGCAAATGTCCAAGTACTGCTATCAAAATCTGAAATATTATTAATTTAAAGGTTTTATTTAAATATAAATTTACAATATCCAAAATTCCCTTAAACAGATATTTTTTTATTAATTTTCTTTTCTAGATATTTTCCCCTATTTTAAACGAATTGCATTTCTTCAATTTCCAACCATTAGTTTCTTTGTCATAAAATGTATCTTATTCATTTATATTTTCCCCTTTATGTAAAAAGTGGCTGACATACATGGTGCGATATAAAACACTTTCATGTTTAGTATTTTTAATGTGAAACATAGTTTTGTAAATCTGTGTATAAAACTTTTATAATTCTCGAAATGAGTGTATAATAGAATTTATGAGCAAAATATGAAGAAAGCCTGTTCTGTTGAGTACAAACTATGTATGCTTTTTATTTTTATTGCGGCATTGTCGAGTCTTCTGTCTGAATCAACAGAAGAGCCTGGGCTCTTCGTGTGTGGTGGGAAACAGTTTTTAATTAATAAGAATTAACAGTTTAGTTAATTGTCGCAAACACCTTCCTTCTTCTTCATGGTATTTGTTACCAAAATTTGAAGAAATGTTATTCAGTAGTTTAGATTTTGACAGTGTGCAAAAATATTGGCATTTCAGTTTTCTTTATATAAATGTATTTCTGTCGAATATGAAAGAAATGAGCTCCAATCTAAAACATTGATACATAGCTAGAAGTTTTCTCTTTAGTTTTCTGAATTGCTTTTAAATGATTTTTAAGGATGTTTCGAAAGTAAATCGGTCCATTCCTCCCTCTTGCATTTGCTACTAATTTATAGCTATGAAATCCTACCACAAATTCGAATTCTGAAACTCTTACCAAAATAACACAGGGTTCGTACACTCTTTGAAAACTCCTTAACAACTCCTTGAAAACGATTTTCATTTTCAAGCACTATGGAAACTCCTTGAATTTGGGTTTTACTTCTTATAAACTCCTTGATTTTCAATTTTTAACATTTCTTTTATTAAATGTGTACTAAGTTTCACTGATAAAAAGGATTCTAAGTCACCACCGTATCAATTACCCAGTATTTTGCGTTGCCCTTTCTACGATTTGATGTTCATCTCCTATCCAAAATTTAATAATTGGTTTTAAGTGCCAATCAGTAATAACCAAAACAATAGAATGGTGCAAATTAAGAATGTTATTTCTCTTGGATTATTTCGAAAAATTAACTGTATTTCTTTAAATTGTAACATATGGTTTGTTGTAAAGGATGTATATTGTGATGGTGGAGTTGAAGGAAAATAGATGTTATTAATCAATTTTACCTAAATTAATTTTAATAATCAAGAAATTTTGTTAATTTTATTTCCTCCATATACTATTTTATAAGCAATGAGAATACCGAAAAACAGTTTCTAATATCTAAATCCATGTCTCTCTTTGCACCTCTATATTTTAAATACTGGATTACTGTGCACTACATAAGTTGCACAGTGAGTCATGGAAATTATTTAAGAATTTGAATTCTAAAAAAAATTAATGGAAATAGTTTTTTAATTGAAAAATGGTAAGTCATGGTATGTAATGAAGTATTTGAAATTTTAGGGTAGCTGTATAATTTTATAAAAAATTGTGTCTGAGCGGCACCACTCTACTTTCATATAAATAGATTTAACATGGCATTCTTGGATAAATCAGCTTAGTAAAAACTTATAAAAGAAATAAATATAACCACATTTATTTCAGTTATTCGCAATGTTTTAAATACTCTAATATAATTTTTGTGTACTTTAAAAAAGGAAACCTTTTTCATGTGTAAATATTGACTCCTTGAAAATTTTGAAAATACTCCTTCAAAACTAACTCCTTAAATACTCCTTGATTTTTAATTTAAAAAATCAGTAAGAACTCTGTAACATGAGTTTGAGCTGTAAGTATTGGCTCAAAAATTGCTTGAATTAAAAAATTTTTTTTGTGTGTGTGTGAGTGTGTGTGTGTGTGCGCGCGCGCGTGCGTGTGCGTGTGTGTGTCGTGCAGACAGTTACAAAACATCTGACACTTATTTACTGATTTAAAAAGAAATATATTTTTTGAACATGTGTGTTCTTCTCATAAGAAATAAAATTTCATATTTTTGTTATTTGAATGCAAGAGAGCGAAAGTAGTCAACTTATAAATATTATGTTAATATTTTGCTGCCATTGTGTTTTATGATGCAAAATGTTAGTATGGTGACATTATTTAAATATAGTTTCTGACTCGCATAAATATGACTGATTTTTTTTTTTTTTTCATCAAAAGGTATTTCTCGAAACAAGAATTGCGTGAGCTGTTTACTTTTGAGGACCCACATCACTCAGCTACTCAAGTGCAACTGTCCCAACTGCATTCCCATCAGCGCATTACGGACACCCAATTGGATGCGCACATTGCCTTCCTCTATTCCCTGGATATTTTTGGAGTAAGTGACCACGACCTCATGTTCTCGAGGGAAATCGAGGATAGCGCAGAAGATAATGAGGAAGCGGCTGTTTCGCATGATTACATCAAAAAGCAGGTACTGAAAAATATACTTTTTTTTGTCTCAAGAAAGTTTTTGCTCTCATTAATTTCAACTCTTAAAAGCAAATGTATGGGAAGGTTGCCAAATATGGACATCGTGAACATTTTTTAATGTACTGCAATAGAGAAGCAATTTTAATAGAAAATAATTAGCTGAATTCTTTTGTAGTTTATATATCTTCAAACCAATGAGACTTTTTATGAAATACACTTTAAGCTAAGAACAAAAATGACTTGAAAAATTGTGTCATCCGTCCAATTAAGGAAACTTGTTGCGCAGATGAAACCATTGGTTTCTCTGATTCCAAATTCTTTAAGTGCAATTAAAGCTAAAACATGTTTTGATTCTTAATTCACAATGTATGGACCCAAGAGTGACATTTTATGCAATGTATCATTTTTTTCTTCTCCCTTTGTTTCCTTAGATATTATACAAAACCATGTAACCTTAGTTTTTGTTCTTTCTGAACTAACAGTTGGTGTCTTTAATGCCCTTTTATTGTTTTTTCCCTTTGACTTGTTCCATTTCCAATTTGTGAGGATTATTAATGATTATAACTGCTTTCTCTGCTATTCCTGTATTACAAGATGACAGTCCCATTTATTTAAACAGACCAATGTAGGCTACTGGTTGTGGTCCAATCAAAGCAACTTTTAGACAAAAATGCAAAAAAGTCTATCTTTAAACTATTTTAATAAAATTATTATAGTAAACAGTAGCTGAACAAATTTCCTATCTGAGGATATAATTACATATTTTGCTACTTAATTTAAAACAGTGTAAAAGCTAATGGTCTTTTGTTAAAATATACAGGGATGAGATTTTTCCTCCTTTTGGTGGATTTCCGCCTTTTTTGTTTTTTTTTATAAAATTTTCCGCCTTTTTGCCCCTGTTTCGAGGATCCGCGTTTTTTCCGATCTGAACCAGTTTTTCCCGCGAAAAGTGTACTTTTCCTCATGTCTGAGGCAAAAGATAGTTACAGGACTGAAATGGTTTTAAAAAGGAAGGAGAAGTGTGTTACACAACCAGGTACTTCAAATGAAAAGTTGCTGTCAAAAGAGGCAGCAAAGAAGCTATCGGCAAAAGCTACAAAATTACAAAGAAATGTCCATTTGAAGAAAATGCACGAGATTTCTTTAAAGAGTAGAGTTCCTTCTTCAAAAAAGCATCCAATTAATGAGAATGTCACTGAAAAAACAGTGAAGAAACCAAAAAACAAGCGAGCCTTCTGCAAAACGAAGCAAATGTCCTTTGGCAATCAAAGAAATGTTTGCCAGAAAATGTTTGTAAATTCTTTTCTCAGATATGCATTAAAATACTAGTTTTATGCATCTGTTAAATTAGTCAATTTTATTTGTACTTTGTATCGATGGCATTTTCTCCGTATCTTTTTTTATAACTGAAATTTGGAGAATACTATGTTTTGAGAACAATATGTGACACATATTCATTTCTTCCCAAATATTTGAAATGTAATTATTATGAAGCGTGAGAAATTTCATTGTATCTGCAAAATTGGTAAATAATCCCTTCCGCATGCTTTTTGTCGCATTTTTGGATATCGTCCCTTCCGCATGCTTTTTTGACAAATTTTTGGATTTCCTCCTTTTTCCTCTCTGACCAATCTCATCCCTGTATATTTCAAATTAATTTCTGTTTTTTAATAGAAAGTAGTAAATTACGTCAGTGGTATATCATGCTCGTGATATAGTTTGGACACCACGATGCATCTAATAATTTAATGTAGTCATGATGATATAATTTGATAATATTTTTTGGCAACATTAAAATTTACACAAATACATCTGAAGAGACTTTAGACAAATTTAATATTGACATCATACAGTTAGATTTCGTTAAAATTATTCGGAAAAATAAATAAAAACTTGTTAGATGCTTATTTAATGCAAAATATTTCAAACATGGAAGTAAAAAAAGTTCTTACAACAGGCTAATTGTTTGCTTTGTAGGTATTGTTATATTGCTTTTGATGATGCTAAGATAACAATGCATTGAAGCAGTCATAGTTAAAATTTAACTGCTTGAAGTTTGAATGGTTTTTCATGGTTACCAGAGAATTCATTTATATATATATATTTACAACTTTTTTTCATTTTTAGTGACCTATATTATAGATTCTTAACTGCTTAAACTGATCCTGAGTTAACTAGTCCTAAATACTGTAGGTTACAAAATAATTTGCTCGTTAAATGGTTCTTAAAGAGAAGATATTGTTTAGCAACGGATTCGGAAATCCTCTGCGTTTTTGCATATGCGCCGGGCAGAGTTATTTTCATCAAAATGGGGGGAAAGTGAAGAATGGAAGGGTGATGTTTACATTCTACTGAGCATGATCTAACAAAGAAATCCAGAAATGAGCTCATATGACTCATTGCCTGACACCCCTTTCCGGTGTTAAATCGTCCAAAAGTGGTAGTCTCGGAATCCGTTGCTGAACAGTAGATTTATAGTATCTCTTGTATTACTTATTTATGAAGGGGGTTTGTCCCAAACTACGAAATATTTTTAGAAAGCGAAAGTAGTTTAATTGAACCTTTAATTATAAGGCATTGTTTGCAATGTTTTCAAAGAAAAAGAGTATGGAAGTATTTACTTATTTGCCAAGATTTTCGAACAACTTTAAATATATTTTTCTTACTTAGTTATGACCACACCCTGTTACCACTGTCTCTTCACACCAGATTTGCACACCTTTCAATACAATGCCAAAACTCAACTGCCCAGTTTCATGGGTCGAGATCGTAGAAGAATACCTGCTCATCATCAGCTTGAAAAAATGTTACATCAGTCAGGGATGAGATTTTTCTGCTTTTTGGGGGATTTCTGCTTTTTTGTTATTTTGGAGAAATTCCGCTTTTTTGTCTTTTTTTTCTCGCAAAATTTCCCCCCCCCCCCTCTCGGATTTCCGATTTTTTTCCCCTGCAGAAATTTGCTTTTTCTTCCGAAAATTCCGCTTTTACACAAAGAAAAATAAATCTTCCGTTTTCGAAAGAAAATTCTGGGAAAATATGCTCGACCGTGCGGCTTAACTCCACCGGCTAGGAAACTAGCTGATTCATCTTCAACTGACGAATCAACATTATATCAGTAAACTCTACAAGGATGAACATTCCAACATTCAGTGCCATTCAAAATATTAAGTACCACCTTTTTGCAGAAAACAAAATCTCTGTGGCATATTTTGCAGAAGAAAAAGATTTTTTTGAACTTTTTTATTAACTTTTAATGTGAATGATTTAATAATTTATATTCTTTTTCTTATTTATATGTACTGAATTATAAATAATTAAGTTATTAATTATTATAGTGTGATATTTCCATCATGCTGCATGTTCTGATGTTTTACTTCTTTTGCTTATAAATTATGGTACAATTTTTTTGCTCTCGTACGATTTCAGTCTTTTTCCTTTTTTGCCAATCTCATCCCTGATTAGTTAATTTTTGCTGATTCTTGCAGGCATGTAAGTGTAGGGAAACATTAAACGTTACTGATAAAATATATTCAGCATTACAAGCCCAATTATTAATATAATAGCTCAGATCTCTTGGTAATGCTCTGATGTCACCAACAATAAAACTCACGCCATAGCACTGCGAGACATTAAACAGCATTATTGAAATTTAGGTTCTCTAAATTTCAGTCATTTTAAATTTAAAAGAGTAATTATAGTTCTGATTTCAAATTTAATAGCTCTAAAATAGTGGAATAAAATTTGCTATCCATTGATATAAAATTTATCTCATTATGATCAATAGTTCCCAAGAAATTTTAAATTATATTCATCATATATTCAGGGATGAGATTTTTCCGCCTTTTAGCGGATTTCCGCCTTTTGTGTTTTTTTAATAAAATTATCCGCCTTTTTGCCCCTGTTTCGAGGATCCGCATGTTTTCCCCTCTGAACCAGTTTTTCCTGCGAAAAGTGTACTTTTTCTCATGTCTGAGGCAAAAGATAGTTACAGGACTGAAATGGTTTTAAAAAGGAAGGAGAAGTGTGTTACACAACCAAGTACTTCAAATGAAGAAAAGTTGCTGTCAAAAGAGGCAGCAAAGAAGCTATCAACAAATGCTACAAAATTATAATGAAATTCCATTTGAAGAAAATGCACAAGATTTCTTTAAAGAGTAGAGTTCTTTCTTCAAATAAGCATCCAGTTAATGAGAATGTCACTGAAAAATCAGTGAAGAAACAAAAAACAAGCGAGCCTTCTGCAAAACGAAGGAAATGTCCTTTGACAGTCAAAGAAATGTTTGCCAGAAAATGTTTGTAAGTTCTTTTCTCAGATATGCATTAAAATACTAGTTTTATGCACCTGTTAATTAGTCAATTTTATTTGTACTTTGTATGGATGGCATTTTCTCCGGATCTTTTTTTATAACTGAAATTTGGAGAATACTTTGTTTTGAGAACAATATGTGACACATATTCATTTCTTCCCAAATATTTTAAATGTAATTATTTTGAAGTGTGAGAAATTTCATTGTATCTGCAAAATTGATGAATAATCCCTTCCGCATGCTTTTTGTTGCATTTTTGGATATCGTCCCTTCCGCATGTTTTTTTGATGAATTTTTGGATTTCCTCCTTTTTGCTCTCTGACCAATCTCATCCCTGAATATATAACCCTTCAACAGTTTTTTTTTTTTTTTTTTTTTTTTTTTTTTTTTTTTTTTTTTTTTTTTTTTTTGCACTATCTAATAAGATGACACCTTCCGTTTTGGAATAAGGTTGTCGTTTTGATTAATCTAAAAAGCCATAGAATACTTGAGATGCTTATGGATTCCATGTAATTTTTGTGTAAAAGTTAATAATAGCTAATTAATGATTAAATTTTAGTTTATGAGACTAAAAATCTGATAATTCGATGCACGTATGGTGTATGGACAAAGCTGTTGAGAGGTTAAATAATGATATCTCTAAGTGTAACCATGTAAGATTTTCTCTACAAAAATTTCCTTCACATTTGTATTGTTACATTATAATTTGCCAGTTTTACAATTCAAATATTTAATAGACTTTAAGATCCAAATACAGCAATCCTCCCCATCGAACAATTTTTTTTAAAAATTATTATCATTATTATTGTCATAACAATTTCGCCTTTCTCTTCTTTTAAGCAGTTTAACCCATTTAAAATTTTGCTTTTTCCATTAAAATATATTCAGGCACTTTTAATTTATAATATCTGAAAATGAAGATAATTGTTATAAATGGCTGTAGCTGCATTTGTAAGTTAACCTTATTAAGTATTCATTATTTTTCGAAACAGAGAGAGGGAAATGCTTCCTTTGTGTTCTTGCTGTTGAAATATATCAGTATGTAATCATTTGTAAATATGTTGGTTAATTGTTTTTTAGCATGAAAGTTTTATCTGCTCGTAAATTGTTTAGCTTTTGGATATTGTGATTTAATCAGACTTTTAGAGCAAATGTTTGCATGTTACCCTTTCTCAAAATGCAATTTTACTTTTTTTTAGAACTAATATTGCAGATCAAAGGGATATTTGTTTTCATAAATATACTGATAGTTGCTTATTCTTGTTGATTTCATGTCCAAATTCATATGATTGTACTTTCTTTTTTATAAAAAGTACTAAATAAGTGGTGTTTTAAAATACTTCCTGTACCTTTTCTTACACCCATGCGTGATATTTGATGTGTGTATTAGTCACTCTGCAGCAGTGGTTCCCAACCTTTTTGGTTGTGCGGACCACCTGTTGTGTAAAAAATATTTTGAGGCCCACTAACTAAATATGCAAGTTAAAAAAATACAAACGCATATAATACATATATATATTTATATCAATACAAAAAAGAAACGAAAAGATCATACAAAAGGAAGTAAAAAAAAGTTTCTTGTATTTATTGCAATTTTTTTTTTTTTTTCATTTTTGTATTTTCAAAAAAAAATTGTGTTTTTGTTGTTATATGTATGTATAACATAACATAAAAGAACACAAATATAAAAGATACATATTGTGAAAAAAATATTGGAAAAAGCTTATTTCTGCATTCGTGCTCCATTATTTTATTTTATTTTTTCCAATTTTCTCGTTTTATCTTGTTTTGTTATTGTTTATTCTTGTTTACATTGTTTTATATATATATATATAAATTATCCGCGCATAAATGTGTATCATTAGTAAAGCTTACTGTAAAAGGATTAACAATATATTGTTTATAAAGCAAAAAACGAGTCGGGACTCTTGACTAGTGGCCCACTAATATATTATCCATGGCTCACAGGTTGGGAACCGCTACTCTACAGCATCTGATTGCTTATGAAATATATTTAGAACTTTTTCTCAAAATGTTATCAAGTAACCGTAATTGCATTTTTCTGTCCTTTCAGAAAAACCAGCATCACCTTAGATAATTTTTTTATATAAACTAGAGAGATTAAAGTGCATAACGAGCTTTTGGAAAAGTATTCCATAACTTAAAATAGAATTTGAATTTTATGATATTTAAAGAATGGGTTTTTTGTGCATCACCGTGTAAAATCATAAAAATTATTTTATTTGCTTGCAAAGTAGGTTTCCCTTGGGGAACCATCTGAAAAGCAAGCAAAGTTCATTGTGGAATCTTAACATCTGTTGGCATTTTAAGAGAAAAATAAGCATTATCAAAAGGCATTGTAAAATGTTTATAAGAACAAAAAATAGCTCGTATAAAGAATAAAAATACAGATTTTTATATGAATATCTCAAAATTATAAGGGGAGGACAATGTATCTCATTTTTTTAAAAAAAATGGTAAGTGATGTGTTGTTACAGTGAATTATTTGAAATCCATTTAAAGAATCTATGTTTGGGTTACTGAATTCATGGTTCAGCTGTGTGAGTTCAAAGGCACATCAAGATGACAACCTAAGACCACATTTTACTGAAAATACTCTTGAATAATATTGGATTCGCCCGCGGGGGGGCTTAATTTGTGACGTGCATGTCATAGCTTTTCTTTTTGCTTATAGGTTATTATAATATATAGAGTTTTATAGTGTTACATAATTCTATAATAGATATATATAGAGAGTTTTGTAGAGTATTATTCTTTTATATGGAGAGAAATTTTTAAATATACACTACCAGATACACCTGGCATTGTTTTGCATAAAGATATTTTGAAGCACTCATAACATATTGCTTTAAACTTATTAAAGCAGCTTTTTGTTCATCCTCCCCGTGTCATCCGATCCCTCGACGATCAACTGAACCAGTCTCATCTTTTTGTTTCCCTACTTTTGAACCACATGGCACGAGTCTAGCAACCTTTGGGATTCCATTTTCCCCTCACTCTCATTTCTGAGGGAAAATTAGTAGTTCTTTCTTATTGTGGTTTTTAGTGCCATGACCTGAAGCGCCATTCTTTTCTTGTGTGTGCACGCTACAGTTAAAGCACCACACAGTGTTCCTTCTCTTCCTCCCAAAGTCTGCCTCCCTTCAGTGGGAAATGAAAGCAGTTACTTTGAATGACCTTAAAAACACCGATGAGGGTTGTTTAAAAATTAGACAACTTTTCATAATGGTTAAACTAACCTCATTATAAAAGTAATTGTTCACTCTTGAAGATGATATATAAATCACTTTTGTGTGATAATTCTTTCAGGAGTTATCGGTGCGAAACTGCTGGGGATCTGGCTTACTTTTTGTTATTTAACTGAATATCTTAAATAATTACTTCTGAAAGTTGAAAACAGCATAGTTGACCTAGAAATGGACCCCAGAATGGCACATGCGAATTTCATCTCTCTACTGTTCAGGAGAGTTCTTGTAACAGACTAACAGGTGCATTTTCTGCTTTATATTATAATAAATAAGATTATGCACTCTGCATTTCAGGTTGCCGCTGCCCAAGTGCTGATCCAGACTGAAGCGTCTGTCGTTGCAGAGGGAATTCGTCTGGCGGGAACATTCTCTCGACCCTTCTCCGAGCATGTTCCCGTTTCCAAGAAGAATTCCGAAACAGGTATTTTTTTTCTTTAACTTTTGTTCAGTTACAGCTTTCTTTAACTGGAGCACACATGCATTAGTTGCTACGGATTGGAGCAACTATTGCTTCCTTATACATTCATGCTTAGACAAATGGAATAGAACTCATCTTGCTTTAATTTTACTAGGAATGGTCTAATTATCTGTTGGAATCTCAATTACTGAAATTTTTTTTTGAATATATGCGTACATTTGGTACTTTCCCTTTCTATGTGCATCACTTGGCACCTTTTTTTGTCTTGGCAGATTTTCTTGAAGCACTGCTTCGCCAGTTTGGCTCCTGGCAATAAATGACCTACGACATCTCAAGTGTGCCAAATTGTGAGATAATTTGGCCAAAAAATGCATGGTGTGTATTTAACTGGAAAGGGCATACATATATACATTAGCTGTTTCATGACTTGCTTCACTCTCTTTGTTGAAACTTGCATTTCAATATTTATTTCACTTTTCCTAGTAGAATTTTGAAGCTTTAAGAACTGGCAGTAGTGTTTTGAATCACTATCTAGTTTCAGTTTGTTACAAAATATGCAGAACATTGCAATTTTTTGTTGCTGGGGTTATTGTTTATTTATTATGTTATTGTTTGTTGTTATTTTGTTGATGTTATGTGTAAATACAAATTATTTAAAGAAAAAACTCATTATTAATATATTCACATTCTTACAACTTATACTTTTCTAAAGATTGCTTATGCTAATGTAATTATCTTTATGCTAATTTGTTTTGCATATTGTCCTTCAAGCAAAAATAGTCCAAAAAAAAAAAATTGAGACTTCTGCAATCGATTAGAATTTCCATTGAATTATTTCCTGTTACAAGTCAGTTATCTAAACATTAGTAAACCAACCAAAACAGCTAGAAATCTTTAAAAAAAGTTTTTATTTTTTTCATAAGGTTTCAAGATTAGTTTAAACTATGTTTCAAAACCATAGTTTTTGACTTAGTGACTTTTACTTGAATGCTGACGATTTAGACTTTGAGGGGACCTCTTCGGATTAACTGCCATGGCAGCAATTCCTTTTTCGAGTCTAAAAAATGGGCCATCTGATTGCTTACTAAATTTGCTATTTGTCAGAAAAGTATCAGATGCCTGGTAGCTAGAGGTTTAATTGCAGATTTTTCCAAAGATTGAAAGCATTGTTCAGCTGCAAAAACTTTTTCTTGTAGTTTTCAATTGTAAAAAGTCAAATTATTGAATACGAGTTAAAATGTATTTTGTTATTCTTAAGTTCTCTAATCAAGTAAAAATATAATTTGGGTGAACATTTTTTGATATGATGGGTAACCTTAAATGGCCAGTGTTGCCTTTAAGCAACATACCCAATTTTGTCTTCTGAAATCTTGAGAATAAGACAGAAGCTCTAATCCCTCTTGCTGCCAATAGGATGCATACTTATATCTTTATTAAATCAATTTACAACATATAGATGGCAGCCTGAGTGCTGATAAAAAAATAAAAACAAATGTTTTTCACTTGAGGCTGCATCTTTTTTGCTTTGTTTGTACGCTTGAGAATGCCATATTTTATTCTACAATGTTAAAGGAAATTCCTTATCCGTATTATTTTTTTTATTAAAATTCATTTGTGTTTAATGTTATAGAATTTTATTGAGGAATTTTTTTTCTGAAATAAAGCCTGCTGTTGTCAGTTAGGAACAAACATTTTTTTAGCCCTAAACCATACTTGAAACAAAATAGGATTTTAAAAATTATTTGTCCCATGTTTTATTCAAGAAATGAAAGTCAAACATTTCTAAATCAATTTTTAAAAAATTTGGCCTTTGAGGGTTAATATTTTTATTAAGTTTTAAAATTATTATTCCATAAAACTTTATATTCAAAGCACAACTACGAGTTTGAATTTTTGTTCCTTTTCAGTAAAATTTGCGATTTAAATTTTCCCTCTTTCTAATATTTATTTACCTTTTGCCTCTTTATTGTAAAAAATACAGTAAAGTACCATTTATATATTTCTCATTTATACTTATTTCATCACGGTTCCAATTCATTCTTAACTTCTTCATAAAATACTTCATTTATATGATGCAAAGGACACAAAGCTTTGCTTAGACGGTTTTCCAAAATCAACAGATCTTTTTCTTTAGTCATTATCTCTTTCTATTAAGAGGAAAACTTTTCCTAGAAAGTGGGGGGATGACATCCTTTTCCTCCCTGCCATTTCCAAATAAAGGCCTGCCTGCATGCTCATAACTCATATAAAATAAGATACGTATAATCAGTACTCGAGATACACAATAAAGGTTTGATTTCCCTCACTTTCTTGATGAATGTTTAATTTTAAAATTTAATTATTGTTTCCAAATTATGTAGTAATATATTAGTTCTAACTTAAACTTTTAAATTATTAATTTGAATGAATTTGCATTAGCAGCATTAAATTTGTTATAATCAAAGATGAGTATTAAAATATCAATTATACGTCTTTTTGTGTCAGTCCCTCGAAAGTTGTATAAATGGTGCTTTACTCTGTTTATGAAATTTAACAGAGAGAAAGGGGCAAAGTTGTTGAGGTATAAATAATTGTCTTTCAAACAATTAAGCACATAAATAAATCATATTTATAACTTTGTTAGTTTATTTCTAATTAGCTGTAATATTTTGCATGACTAAAAAAAAAATTGTTTCTTAGTTGCACAGATGTCTAAAGCCACGCCTTCAGCAAGCAGAGCTTCCAAGCCTAAAGTGCTCTTATCTTCTCATTTTTCTGGAAGTGATTTAAGAAAGAATATGTCAATTCATTCTCCGGGGTTGCATAAAATTGATAATTACGATAAGGAAATAGATGATGTTTTTAATAGTGAAAAAACGAATCGTCGGACTTCACAAATATCTCCCAATTGCATGCGGATCTCTGGCCAGTCTGGTGATGAGTTTGTTCAAAAGGATATCAAAAAGTTATCTAACGTCGTTTTTGACGCAAGCACACCTCCCCTTTCTGAACGTTGCAATAACATCTCTAAATATACTTATCCCACTGGAAGTAACAAAGGAAAGAATATGTCACCTCAACATTCAGAATCGCATCAAGATTCTGCCTATGCGACTAACACAATTTCCGATGCAATCACACCTGATCTTTCTGCTCGTTGTAATAATATCTCTAAATATGCTTCCCCTCCTGGAAGTAATGGAAAAAAGAATACATCACTTCGATATTCGGAGTTACAGAAAGATTCTGCCTTTGAGACTAGCATCATTTCCAAAGCTAGTACACCTCCTTTTGAGAATAGAACTGCTGGTCATTGTAGTAACATCTCTACATATGCTACGCCTACCGGAAGTGATAGAAAAAAGAATTCGTCACTTCGGTATTCAGAGTTGCAGAAAGGTTCTGCGCATGAGACTAACGTCATTTCCAATGCCAACACACCTCCTCCTTTTGAGAATAGAACTGCTGATCGTTGTAGTATCATCTCTAGATATTCTACCCCTAGAGAAACGAATGCGTCACTTCAGTGCTCAGAGTCGCATAAAGATTCCGCCCATGCGACTGAAATGGGTGAAGATTTGGACGCGAATGAGCACATTCCTGTTATTGAATTAAATAGTGATGATGAAAACGAGAATCATGATGTAGAAATGAATAACTCTTCTACAGAAGGAAATCAGTCTATCGAAATTTTGGAAGAGACCATTAGCGAGAAGTCTAAAAGCGATGTTCAGTCTGAACACCACTCAATTTGTGAGACTCCTGCTCAAGCGTCGCCAAAAATGGATGGAGATTTTTCCCCTGGTCTTCCGGAATTGGACACATCGCCGGTTCCACCCCTGGAGTCTGAACTTGACCAAGCAGGTGATGGGATGTTGGTAACCAGCATTTCTGATGGCACTGCATCTCCCATTTCATGTAATCAACCAGCCCACAGTGATTCTGAATGTTCTTCTGATCAAAAGAATGCAGAAGGAAGTTTCATCCATAGTCGGGATTTGGAAGCAACTACTGATTCGGGCGGATCCAGTCCAACATGGAAGACCGAGTCCCCAGAGGTTCCTGCAGGAGAGATTGCTACAGAAACATCTCCTCTTAATAGAAATGGATATTCATTAGTGGAACTTGGATCAACTATTTCTCTGAATGGATCTGCTTGCAGTTTTATGGCGGATTTAAGTTTTGATGAGAAGGTAAGTTTCCCTTAATTATTTAGTACTAGAACAGGGTGGCAACAGAACCAGGATATCAGGGAAAAGTCAGGAAATTTTATCGATCTGGAAAAATCAGGGAAATTCGTAAAAATGTCTAAAAATCAGGGAAAATTAATACTTATGTCTTACTTGAGTTATTATCTATAAATTAGTATCTTATGTCTAGCATTATTTGTAATAATAAGTGGATTTTTTTTAAAAAAAACTTATATTCATTTATAAAAGCATAAGTTTCTGATTAGAGCAATTACTTTCTTATGATTTGTTAAAGAATAAAGATTTGAAGCAATATTTTGGCTTTTTCTCTTGTTTAAATCTTTACTAAAATATATATTATTAGGTACGTATAATTATACTATTTTTATATTTATGCTGTAGCATGTTATTCTGGTACTCATGCAAAAATTACTAATTAGTTATTGAACTGTTTTAAAGTTTTGAGTAAAGATCATAATAACCTTTACTGTTAATATAATTTAACTTGTGTTGCAAAGAGTAGTTTTAATGTTTCTTAGAATTCTTATGCAGTTTTAGAAGCAAAGTATTTTGTTAAAATTTCCAGTATTTTTTACATATAAGAAATGTAATATACTGTTTTAATAAATTTTTTTAGGATGTTCATTCCATTTTTTTAAAAGTAAATTTCATAAAAATATTTTTTTTCATTTTAAATAACTTGTAAAAGTGATTTTAATAATGTGTATTGTACACATACAGTGATTCTGAGTAGAGAGAAAGCCAGGAAATTAATATAATTAGTAGCCGTAAATCAGGGAAATGCTGTAAGTTTAGTCAGGGAAATTTTTTTCACAGTTTCTGTAGCCACCCTGTAGAAGATTTGTGCCCATCTAAGACGGGCTTTCAGCTTGCAAATAACATCTCAGATATGATTGTCACAGATTAACGAAAGTTGTAGTAGGAAATGTTATGCACATTGGCAGAGTGCTTAAGAAATAAATTTAAAAAGAAAACTATGAAAAACAGAAATAACTGATCAATTGACGCTAACTTTCATTTTGCAAAATATATAAACATTCAATTCCAAAATTAAGAACACAAAAAGAAAGAACCTTTTTAATGAAAAAGACAGTAAAGATCTCTGAGAAGAGGAAAAATAAATTAATTCTAGTATAATTTCTATTTTACATTAAAGGAGTTCCACGTCGATGATTCAAAATAAAATAAAAAGGAAAAAAACTGCTAAACTCAGCTAAAAAAAAAACCTGTCATAACTCTTATTTGATATTAAATCATCACAGAATCAAAACAGTATCTCTGATTTGTAGACAGACTGTCTGCATCTCTTTGGCACATAGCCAAACCAAACCACGTGATTGTCACCGATTTCTTTGCTTATATAGACTTAATCTTGCACAGTGAAATCTCTATAGAGGCCACCCTGAGTTCCAAGGGAAATTGGATGCAATTAAAGGGCTTCTCGTTTGGAAATGCAAATTACACATTTATACAAGCCCTAGTTTTTTTATTTTTGATAAAGCGAATGTTAAGAATAGTCTAAAGAAAAACGAATTATATTGAAAAATTTCCTTTTTTTTAAATTAAAAAAAAAAATGTGTGTACTTTCTTTTAGCTTTCTTTGGAGGTTATTTAATTGCATGAATGATGGCACTATGAGAAAACGCACTGTTGTGGTAACCCATGAGTTATCTCTCCACAATTCATAAACAGGATTTCGATATGTAAGAACTTATTCAGTAATGTTTCTAACTGTTAACCCATTCTAAGGCTGTGGTAATATACTTCCCACCAAATTTTTCGGCTTAACAAAAACCTAGATGTTCCAATTTCTTATCTCAAACCATAACGAAGTGTCTTGACTTTGTACTTAATTAACAAAAAATAATGTCATCTAATAAGCTAAATGAATTTCTTTTCTCAAATTAATCTCAATACCTAAGTTATTTTATTATACCACTACTAGAAAAAATTGGACTTATAAAGGGTTAACCGATATTAACTAAGCACCAATTTTCTGGTCTGATCAGCATTTGCTGATTACATGAAGTGGCTGATCACTTCCATCTACAATGGATTCCCTACATGTTTAAACATTTCATACCACTCAAGTACAGGAATGGCGCTAGAGTTTGCCCGACAGGGGGGATGAGTATAATGTAATTGATCTCTAATTTTCGCCAGATTATTATTTATCAACTACAGTTGAATACCCGTACAAAAATTTTCCCTGACGGGATACAAAATTTTTCCCCGACAGGGGGGGCCTGGTCCCCCCTCTGGCTCCACCCCTGCTCAAGTACTGTTGTTTTCATCTTTAAAGGCTTTTTGCAACATATCAAATATTTTTGTAACCAAAATTGTATTGCATTGTAGAAACAAAATTTAATGCATCTTCTTTACTCAATTACATTTCACCATTTTGATAAAAGTTGAGATTCTTATCTCATTAAAAATAGATTTGTTTTCAGACAAAATAGTATGAAATCAAATACTGAATGCTGTCAAATGCTTGCACAGTACAAACTTGAAAATCCGGACTGCTGAGGGGTTTGGAAGGTCCGGATTTTGGAAATTTCCGGATTTTAGATATCTTACTTAAACCAATAGACATGTCAAAGTTCTGATGTCACCATGTAGGTAAGTTAGGTCACAATTAAGCACGCATGTGCAGACGTTTTCAGAACAGACCCGGGAGTTGCAAGGCAACGGCAAATGGTTACCTTGGTAATGCCTCTGACGTTTGCGCAGGAGCAACCAATCGAGATGTATGCTGATCTACATGTTGACGTCAATTCCAACAACTCCATGTAAAAACACGTTTTAAACAATAAAAACATAAAGAGACATTAATAAATGATACAAAGACAAAAAATAGTTGTTTAAAATAAAAATATTTAATGAATACTGAATTAATTATTAACATATTAATTAATCTGAATTAATTATAAACATGTCTAAAATTGAAAGTTATTTCATAGATTTCATTTTATGGTTACAAATTTTTTCTTTTACTGTATAAAGCAACAGCAAATCATTCTTGTTTACGATGTTTCTTTCCTCCAAACCTTTAATAACACTGTTCATATTTTTTAGCATATTGTCCAGCGCAACTGATTTTTCATTAGTTGAAGCTTCATCCTCACTATCGCTGTTGTATTCATTTTTATTGTGGCCACTTTTTAGAACATCCATTTTTATTTCGTCGTCAGTCATGTGATTGACAACAGGCAATTCATTGTCCCAACACATGACTTCCTCTATGTCATTTTTAAACAAATCGATAAAATTGTCTGGTGTTCGGAGGTTTCCGGATTTTCAAGGTTGGACTGTTTAAGCCATAAAAACATGTGATAAAAATTTACAGGTGTTTTCTAGCATATATGTATTTTGCTAGATGGAATATGTATTAGCTTGCATAGCTTCTAGCTTTAATAGTTTTTGGGATAATAGGTCTCAAAGTGGGTGAATTTGTAAAAAATCTTATTTGATAGTCCAGTCAACGAAAGGTTTAAAAACATTATATTGTATAGTTTTGAAAATTGGCATGCACGTTCGAGAGAGTCTTCCGTTGAACATACTAAAAGTCCCTGGTCCTCGAGGGAGAGATTGCGCCACCATCATGGATTTCATCCCTTCCCCCTTTTTAGCTTTTCTTGAATATCTCGCAAAACTATTCAGTTTTCAAATTACAATTGATTTGACATAATAAAGAGGCATAAAATTCCTTATGAATCATACTTTTATTTTTCTTCTAGCTTTAATGGGTCTCAAAGTTTTCCGCCATATTTGATTTCATACACATTTTTAAGTCTTTTTTGAATATCTCAAAAACTATTCAATTTTCAATTACATGTAATACAAAAAATTATTTTCATAAAATTCCCTACAAATACATGCTTTTATTTCTCTTCCAGATTTAATAGTTTCTGTGATATTTAAGAAAAACTAAAAAAGGGGAGGCAAGAAATCCAAGATGGTAGCGAACTTTGAAGCCCATTATCTTGGAAACCATTAAACCTAGGACAAAAATAAAAGTGCACTTTTATATGGAATTTTATATTCTTTAATTTGTTGTATCACATGTGGTTTGAAAATTAAGTAGTTTTCGAGATATTCAAGAAAAACTTAAAAAGGTTATATAAAATAAGATGGTGACAAACTTTGAGACCCATTACCTTGGAAATTATTAAAGATAGAAGGAAACATTAAAGACATGTGTTTGTAGGGAATTTTACGCTATTTAATTTGCTGATTCCATTAAATTTGCAAATTAAATAGTTTTTAAGATATTAAAAAAAAGGGGGGGCATGAATCCAAGATAGCAGCAAACTTTGAGATCCATTATCTCGGAAACTTTTAAAGCTAGTAGAAAAATAAAAGCATTTATTTGTAGGGAATTTCACACTTTTTAATTTAAATCAATTGCAATTTTAAAACTAATTAGTTTTCGAGATATTCAAGAAAAACTAAAAAAGGGAGGGATGAAATCCAAGATGGTGGCACAAACTCCCCCTCCCTCAGGACTAGGGACTTTTAGTTTGTTCATCAAGAGCCCCTCGTGAACATGTGCACCAATTTTCAAAATTATATGATTTAATATTTTTTTTTTCAAACCCTTCATTGACGTATTAATAACCTTTTTTTTTCCACTCCCTCTTTCTTCAACAATGGGCACCAACGTATATTGAAATACTGGAATAGTTATCCCAAAGGAGAAAATTTTCTGGTATTTTGTTAATTTTAAGAAATGTTGAAAAAGGTCACAGAATTTTATTGTTAATCTTATAAAAGTTGACTTACTTTTTGGTAATGGCAATTTACATTATCATTTTTATTTTTTTATCAAACCAAAATACATCCTTTATTTTAAAATAGAAGTTGTGCAAATACAGAAACAGTAAATTTTTTTAAAAAATACATATTTAAAATTAATATATATATATATATATTAAATTTTTAAATAAAAACTGTGTATTATAAAAAGGAAAACATTCCTATGCCTTGAAATTACGTGGATCTATGTATGCATGCATGTACAAAGGTGCTTAATTTTCTTGGCTAAGGTGCTTAAATAGTGCTTAATTTTTGCAGCAGTTTCTCACTATGCATCCTGTGTAAGTAACACATTTCTAATTTTTACCAATTTAATCCTTTTTTTTAATCAGTCTTAGATTTGTGTTTGCATAAAAATTTGTTTGGAGTGTTCATTTTCGTACAAATTTTTCTCTTTACAGCCTAAAATAATCCATAAAAGAAGATCCTGTGCCTTGTAAGTTTTTGAAACATTTTCTCATTCTGTTTATTTAAATCTTTTGAAGTATTTTTGCAATATAATGTACAAAGTGGTTCAAATGTGACCTGGACCGATTAAAAAAAAAACATAGTTGTCAAACATTTACTTGTGCACGTTAGTCTTCAGCACGCTCCCTTACTGGGTTGACACATTTTTTTCAATGTTCTGGAAGCGTCCTGATACCCTTTTTACAAAAAGGCGGGTGGCGTATCAACTCCTGAACAGTCTGTTGTTTGGTTTGTTGACAGATGTCAGTGACCAATGATATCCAGCGGATCATTCTACATCCTCTTTCTGAAGCACTCGAACACGCAGGGCCATGAGAGTTGCTCTTCTCCTCCCTGTTATTGGAATCTGTGATGAATTTCAAACTGCAGGACGTTTTCTGTCCAACGAGGAATTGGACGGCATTGCGCTGCTCACCTTTCTGCGGTACCTCCTGTTTGCTCATCACTCCAGCAATTCCTGAGCAGGACTGAACTGGTTGGAACCCCAGAAGGGCGGAGGCTGTGGCTCCACTCTCTCAAGGTTACACAGCTACTGTGCAGTGCAGCTTGTTTACACAGTGGCACATATTTGAACCACCTTGCATGCAGTTTTTTTATTACTTTGTTTGCATATTTTTATTATGTAAATCTACAGTTTCCAATTTTGAACTACCAAATTGTGTGGGGCTTGAAGAAAGGCAAAAAACTATTAAAATTCCCTGCTATCTGCATAGGGCTGAATCTGTTACAAACCTGGATGGGTTTGCAAAAATGAATGGATTTCTGTGCCAACAATTGTTCAGCTTAAGGACATCACTCTCTCTGATATTCTGACTTGGCCTCTTAACACCCATTGTCCCGTTTATTAGGACAGTTACATTTCACTTCTGTGGCTGAACCAGGTGCATTCCATTGTTTCTCTTCTGCTTTGTTTCCCAAGTCAATAGGTATTTCCAAACTCCTAAATAGGTTTCAACTGGCATAGACCATCCATTGGTCAGATTTTGAGTCCTCATTTTGAAACTTTTTGGTTCTTCATTTGAGTTATTTTCAAAGTAATGCAAGGAATTCAGACAATTTTTTAAAAAATTTGTAACTACATTTTAAAAATCTTTAATTATGTATCTGTAAAAAAGTTTTTTTGAAAGATTTTCTACCGATTTTTCTATTTCTTTTAAAAAACGAATAAAAATTTCAGAATTTAATTTTACCACCCAGTTATCTTAATCTTGGTATTTAGCAAAATTTTAAAGATACTGACTAAATTTTTGCTTTAAATTAAGTTGGGTATTAATAGACTTCGAAAAAGCATTAAAGCTCTTGTGGGGGGGAAAACTGGGATCCACCATGAAAATGGATAAAGATAATATTTTTTGTGTTTCATTGAGCAGTAACCAAATATAGTGTTTCATTTTAACTATAATAACCTAATTTAGATTATTAATACTCATATTTTAGGAAAGATGTGTAATTTTGTAGAATCTCCTATTTTTGTCTATTATGCTAATATACTATTTTCAGTTGGAAACAATCAAGTTCCCTGTTTTTTTTTTATGTTTCAGTTCTAAAAATTATAAGACACTTGGATAACTACTATATATTTTTGTTTGTAGGCATGTGTTTCACTTTGAAACTAAAATATTTTGAGTCAAGTAATGAGTCATTTAAATTAACTTGAGTTCCATGAATGATACAGTAGAACTTCTCAACCATGGCCATTTAACTTAATTAGTTTCATGTTCGAGAAGATAGAATTTTAATCGATTTTTCACTCACTTCTTGATGTGCTAGAGTTTTGAAATTTTGTATTCCCACTCAAGTATTCTCAATAACAATACACTATTTCAATATTTTCCAGAACATAATTACCAGGTAATCAATTTATTTAATTAAATATTAATACCTGGTTGTGAAATTGAGAGAAAATGATATCAAGATTTGTCTGCTTGCTTTCTCTAATTCTCCTTTTACCCTCTCCGACAGACCTGGACCATTTGTGGCTTCGGACAGTGACTTCAGTTGTTCCAATTCTCCTTCGAAGGAAGGTGACAGCGAGGTGCTGGCCTCCACCGATTCAGAAGATGATGCGGGCGATGGGGAAGATTCTGTCAGCATTGTGCCCAGTTCCATCCCTAACTCGCCAGCTCCCAGGAACCAGACATTCCGCAACAGAGCAGAGTCGCCTGCCACACGCAGAATCACCCCCCTCAAGGTGCGCAAGAGCCTCTGCCCACCCCCTGATCAGGCTTTCGCCCAGGCCTTGGCAAGCTCACCGGTCATCCGGCCGCCGTGCTACTCGAGTGATTCGGAGGTGGACAGTCCAGTGAAAGTGCACAGACCTATGGGTAGGAGGCACGTCATCGATTCGAGCGAGGAGGATTGAAGATGGAATGACTCGTGGATTCACTAGTTATTTTGTTTTTGATATCAATATTGATGCACAACAGTTTTTATTTCTGTTTATTATTTAAGTATAGAAGAGAAGTGTGTCTTTTCAGCATCCGTGTAATTATTTTAATTAATCAACTCTAGTGTAGAAATGTTGCAATTTTATCAAACTGGTTCTTATTTTGTAAACAACCACATTGTTTCTTACTCTTTAATAAAATATTTTGATACTTGGCTTTTGTTTCTGTGGTCACACTTTTTGCAGTTCAAATTAGAGTTGGTTTTACAAGGTAATCTTATATTCTATGTCTGATCTGTAAATGCATACAGATCTTTTATGATTTTAACCCTCCCTTAAGCGTAATAACTAATAGATATGCATGCAATCTGCGTCTGTTAGTTGTTTGAATTTTCTTGTGGAAATGCTTGTTTGCATTCTCATTGGGACTAATTATTATAGCTGTAAAGGAGAAATTATCTAAACTGGATGACCCTATCGTAGAACATATATCTGTCGGATATATTGCAACCATTTAAAGGATGAAAATGATGGTGATCAATGGAGAGTTAAATGAAATACAGTGGAGTCTCCCTATAACGAAATTGCTTGGTTCCATATGAAAAATTCGTTGTAGAGAAAATTTCGTTATACGGAGATTAGAGATTTTTGCAGTTATTTAAGTAAATGTTTCAAACTTTTCAATAGGTGCAATAAGTTCAAATGTATTTAATTATGATTTTCAATTAAATTAAGTAATATATATTATAAATTTGTTAAAATTATACTAATTTTTATTGTATAAATAAAATGCTCAAAAGTTAAGACAATTCACCAATTTAGAGAATAGCTTGTACTAGTATGTACTTACGTTTATTTTACTTGCAAAATTCCGTTATTTTACATTTCTTTGCATTTCGTGATGTTAAATTTTCAGAAAAATTTTCACATTTTAAGAGTGAGTGGTTCCAGAAACAGGCACGTGTGAGCGAATTGGTTGCACAGAAATTATCAACTTTCTTCAAAAATCGAAAAGATAAACCTCGGAACAAATTCTTTATAGGGAGACAACCACTTCGTTATATGGAGAATATTTTGAATGTTATTTAACATTCCGATTAAAAATTTCGGTATAGGGAGAAATTCGCTGTAGGGAGACTCTACTGTATTTATCTTTCCTGTCAGCTCATTTTAAAGGTTCATTGTCAGATAAAGCAGTTCAGGATCTCATTGAAGCTGCAGCAACCTTTGTAGTCATTTCAACCACATTATTTTATCATGCAAAGTTCACTGATTTGATACCATCCAAAAATCATAATCGTTAATCACATCTTAATAAAACTGATTACTGTTGGTTTCAGAAAGCTGCGCCTATCACTTTGGGGCAATTTTACTCTGTAGAGGGGCGTTAGCGCAGTGAGTTGAGCCGATTCTAAGAACAACTTCCAATGTCCAGAGTCGGGCATTCACATTGGGAGGTGTTCTGGCTGTTGTCGGTCTTTTACACCAAGTTAAGGAATGTTTCTGAACGTTCAAAACAAACAGTTGGAAGTGCCCAGTGTGAAAATTGGAAGTTTTTGTGAGTGCTCGGCGTAAGTCATTTTTCCATCATTTATCAGGCAACTAATCATTTTACTCTGCTCTTTAGGTTTCTGCAAGTATACTTATAAATCATTATTATTATATTTTATTAGAGAGCAGATCTTTATGAAAATGCATATTACTCAGGGTGGCCACCCAACCGGGAATAGTCAGGGAATTTCGGGAGACCGGGAAAAAACAGGGAAATTTATTTTAAACCTGGAATTTTTTTATTTTAATAATTCTTATTGCAGGCGACAATTCGCTGATCTTTTTTTATAAATAGAATGAAACACCGTTGGCAACCAATGAAAATCAGTCATTTACTGACAGTGAAAAACGAATGCCATTCGTGTTCATGTAAGGCGAGATGTTTACATTTAAATTTCCAAGGGACCGAAATTTCGGCTATTAGTCCAGTCAACGAAGGGTTTGAAAAAACATTAAATCGTATAGTTTTGAAAATTGGTACACAAGTTCGTTAGGAGCTTCTAATAAACATACTGAAAGTCCCCGGTTCTGGGGGGGGGGGGAGAAGCTCACGGCGCCATCTTGGATTTCATCCCCCTTTTTTAGTTTTTCCAGAATATCTCGAAAACTGTTGAGTTCTGAAATTACAATTGATTTAACAAATTAAAAAGCGTGAAATTCCTTTCAAATATATACTTTTATTTTTCTGCCAGCCTTAATAGTTTCGCAGATAACGGGTCTCAAAAGTTGTCGCCATCTTGGATTTCATCCCCCTTTTTTAGTTTTTCCTAAATATCTCGAAATCTATTCAATTTTTAAATAACATATCGGGGTCTATTCTGGTACCCCCGGTTGGGTTGGGTGACGTCACTTTTCCCGTTGTTAACGTGCGGAAAAAGTGACATCTCCCAACCCAACCGGGGTACCAGAATAGACCGAATAGTCAGCAAATTAAAGAGCGCAAAATTC
>BGPR01002439.1:50853-80013 GCA_013235015.1 Araneus ventricosus | reverse complement strand
CTGGAAAATTTTCCTTCTTCAGATCAAAAGTGTAACAAGAACGGTTTGTTTTCAGATATGGAAATCAAACATTTTTGTGCATGCGTCAGTCTCCTTTGAATTCAACAAAATAGGGGCGAGATGAAAGACGGGGGGGGGGGGGGGGGCATGTTTAATTTTTGCTAAGTTATTGAAACATTACTCAAGTTTGGAATTAAAATAAAACAATTCAAAAAGAAAATGTATATCAACATCATAAAGAGAATTGAAATAAATGTAGCACCTAAAGCGATGCTATATGTACCTTAATCTTTTGACTAAATGATTCAGTGCAAGCCGTTGCAAACAAATGCTTGATCACTTCAGACTTAGCACAGAATGTTGATGGTTTGAGTAACAGGGTGGTCACATTTCTACATGTTCAATTTCCCTGTTTCAGGTTTTATAAAAATTTCCCTGACTTTTCGGATAATCAACCATAGGAAAAAAAATCCACCTGCTTATCATTGACTCATACTATTCCGTCAGTATGGTTTAAATAAAAAAGCAAAATGCTTTGAAAAAGAACATTTATTTAAACTTAAACACATGAAACTATAAAATATAACTATATTGTAACAATGAAATACTACTTAAATTGACTTTTCAGGTTTTTCTGATTAAAATATTAAACAAAAAATCTTTAGGGACGATCAAAATCTCAATAAAATATACGTTGAGAAAATAAAACTAACAAAAGGCAGAGAGAAAAAAATAAGAAAATGATTTTTTTACTGGTGTGTTTCTAAATTGAAATACACAATATTCTGGCTCACAGGAATCAGATAGTTTAAAAGAAAAAAAAAAACAACTTTTATTCCTACCGTTCAATACAACTCAAAATGGACAATATATAAAGAGAAATAAATAAAATAAAACATCAAAGACAAAAATAGAAAAAATAAAATTCATTGAAAATGGGGAAACCTGAATTTACCATTTAAAATTAAATAAATAAAATCTAATTTGAATTTTTTTAAAATTACTGTGACATCAGCTCCCCTCTTGTGCTAATCACCACTTTATAGAATTTGATCTCATATGTCAAAGTCTGGGTGCAGTAAAGAACGAAAAAAAAAAAAAAAAAAAAACGAACATGCATACATAATACTAAAAATTGTTCTAACTTTCATGTATAGCATGGGTAACGGCTGTCCCATACTTTGAAGATCCATAATTTATCAAAATTATCAGTAATCATATGTTTAACACACTCAGAGAAAAAAAAATATACGTAAACAAAAAATGCTGAGAAAAGAAAATATTAGCACTAATTTCCAAATACTTCATAATTCAATGAAAAGATCAAAAATGGAAAAAACAAACTAATTCTGGTATAACTCCCTATTTGATATTAAATCATCATAGAAATGCGAACAGTAGTATGGATACTAACTTGTAGACAGATAAAGAGAAATTTACGATCTCAGCTATCTGAATCTCTTGGACATATAGCCACATGTGATTATACTATAGTTTTTCATCTCGAGGTATCATCTAATTTAACTACCAAAAGGAACGAGTTCTGTTCATATAGACCAGTCAATGAAAGGTCCAAAATGGGGGGTGAAAAACGTAACTCATATAGTTTTGAAAATTGATACATGTTCGTTCGTGGGGGGCTTATTATGAACATACTAAAGTCCCCAATTCCTGGAGAGGGTGAGTTCATGGCGCCATCTTGGATTTCATCCTCCTTTTTAGTTTTTCCTGAATATCTCGAAAAAATATTTAGTTTTCAAATTACAATTGATTAAACAAATTAAAACATAAAATTCCCTACAAACTATACTTTTATTTTCCTTCCAGCTTTAATTGTTCCCCAGATAATGGGTCTCAAAGTTGCCATATCTTGTTTCATAAAAGGAATTGCAACACAACAGTTAATATTTTTAATGAATTAATTTTAATTAAAAATCAAGTCGAAATTAATTTTTTAAAAATAACTTTTTTTTGTATACAGCATTTATAGTGACTTACACAACTACAGGACTGAAACGGTTAACAAATGAGATCTTCACGAACACTTTTTTGATTTCTTTTATCTTCAGGAATCACAGTGTGGCCTCTTCCTGTGCCCGCTTGGCGAGGAATTCGACGAGCTGGGGCACCTCCATCATACGGGCCAGGTAGTTGTGGAGGTTCGGTCGGCTCTCCAGGTTCAGCCCGTGCCGGTACTTGAGGGCGGCGAGGGCAAGGGTCAGCCCGATGTCACTCCAGGTCACCTATGGGAGACATGGGTCAGATGAGCAAAGCTGGCTTTTTACTTTCTGGTACACAAAGAGAAAGTTTTGGAATCGTCAGGAATTTCCACGATGTTTTGATGAATCCTCGTTTTGGACCTCCCTGACTTCGAAAAAAAAAACATTTTTGGAATTATGTGCTACACACACCTGCAGTAAAAGTCCAATATAGGGGAATAGGTTACACTTTGATTGTAGTCAACAGGTAGAGAAATGATTATGGGAATAGTTACTTTTCCTGGAAGACTTTCAGAGAAAACTGGCCCACATTTATGTTAGATTTAGTAAACTGGATAAACCCCATCAGCTAGCGATTTTGTTGTTAAAGGTCACATTGCTCTATCAATTTTTGAATAATGCTGGTTAAGTGTCCAGCCATAGAACATCCCACTCTCCTTAGCCATTCATGCCCACTCGCTCATGGATGTATGCTGTTTACTATGGACTAGTAAAAGAAAGTGCTTTTTTACCTCGAATAATTGGGTTATTTGAGCCATCTCGCAGGTTCTTCCCATCACCAAAGAAGGTTCTGAGTTTTTCAAAGAAATAAACGCCTAAAACGTTCTATAAAACTAAACCTTTTTGTAATTCTATATTTGGGAAATGAAATTCCTACTGCCTAGTAAAAAAATTTTCATAAAAGGTTTTATTCAGATTTAAAATAATATTTCAGTTGAAATTTTTTTATTCCATATTTAAATGTTATTTCTTTACTATCCTGTTTCCTTACGGTAAAATTAATTCTATAGATATTTTTCATGCACAGTTTTGGAGTTCACTAGCAATATGCATGACATATAATGCACAATTTACCCATTGGATTTAAATAAATGCCTTATACTTCTAGAATTTTCGATGTTTACCTTAATCTATTGCTGCAAAAGCTTAATTCTTATATTATGTAACGAAATTGCATGATTAATTAGAAGTACAACTCCTTGAGGATTAATTTGTTTTGTAAAAAAGAAAACTATCGGAATATATCCATTATAAACATACTAGAAAAGCATCTGAGCATACGCCAGTATTTTCCATAACTGGATTACTGTTTCGATTGGTATTATAATTTAAGTAATTAGTTTTTGTTTGTTGTGTGTTTAGAACTGACTCCTTATTTTGGCATTATCAAAGAAAACTTTTCTGAAAAGTTTCCAAACCCTGTTAATATTTCATACGCCATGGCCTTTGAATTTAATGTGTGATTATTTGAGACTTTCCTGTACTGGTTCTGAAAGAAACTATTTGTTAACTTAAATATATTATTAGACCCTCAACGTGCTATAGGCAGACAATGCAAATGAATGAGACTTGCGCCTCAATTTTCATTCCGATCTCTTTTTAATGGATTCTCTTAGTGGTCAGGTCTCGACTTCTGGGCCGGAGGGGTACCATGTTCAAAAGTCTATTCCACTAAAATATCCACCGTGTTTGTAGCCTGGTGCACATTAAATCTGACATCCTGGGTCACACGTTCTCTCGCGTGTGCAGTGTGGATGTTTAGAGAGAAGGAGGCCAGCTCAGGTGTCATCTGACTATGGTTCAAAATGATGAGGTCTGCCCAAAAATAGCCACTGCGATGCTTCAAAACGGGTCGTAAACATAACTAAGCATCTTGGATGGACCAGTAACAGGAAGCAGCAATGGAGGTAAGCTGCCACCTACTCGGCTGAAATTTTAATATTAATGAAGAAATATTAATATATTTATCCATGCACACGTGTTCGTGCATCTGCATTAAAAAATGAATGATGAAATACACGTCGTAACAGATTAAAGGAGCGAGTGAATCACCTCCTTCCCGATGATGAAGTCGTTCTCGTCCTTCCTGTCCTTGAGCATCCCCTCGAAGGCGTCCAAGTAGGCGGGGGCGTCCTCGGTCATCATCTTCTTGATCACGCCGCACTGCAACGGAAGGAGAGAGCATGAAACATTCAATTCTCTTCTCTGCGCGAGGCTGGGAGGAATTCATTTCCTTCCAGCTGCACGCAGTCCTCATAGGTGGATAGTGTCTTTATGTCAGTTTTTAAAAGCAAATAGGAAAGGTGTTGCAAGGTCCCATTCACCTTTTCTACGCCACTGAGCGGCGGAGAAATCACTCGGTAAACCCAGTGGCGTGGGTGAACCCATTTACCCACGCCACTGGCTGCAGATCAATCTATGGAGGCCCATTTGAACCTAAAGTGCAAGCGTCTTCTGCTCGTAGTGACTGGGTGCCAGTTTCATAGAACAATGGAGGCAAAATGCAAGTGCGTATTTGTCACTTTTAGGTAGATTCCTTGTAGGAAGTCTTCTTATTACAATGGTCCTCATGACACGGCTTCCGGAAAATTTCTGCAGAGCTTCACCGATCATGAACCCAAAACTACCCTTCGTTGAAAAGTTGAGATGTATTTAACGCTTTTGCCCATGTTATCTTGTGAACTGGATTAATTTTGATTTGATTTTAAATGGTGTGGCATATGTTGTAATGATAGTGAAAATCGCGGCCGAGTTCGTAGATGGGCTAAGGGGGTGGAAATGGTGGGAGGTTGAAATTTTCATTTCACCTTAATTCCTTTGCAATTGAAGGTAGAAAGAAAATTCAAATTAAACGAATTAGCGCCTTATCATTAGTAAAAATGTTTGTATTTAAGACTTTTTGATAGTTGCAATTTCTTAAAAGTTATGAGCTGAAAAGTGATTTTCCCTCCTCTCCCCCTAACTTAAAGTACCCTCCAACTTATGCTTGTTAAACCCTTGTTGGAAAGCTCTCGTGATTTGCAGTCTCTTCCACCCGCTTTCAGCTCTAATACTTATGAAAATAGAGGGCGAAATGTTCCTTTTTTTATATCTCCTGACTGAAGGACTCTACTTATGCCTTCCGGCTTGCTTTTGGCCTCGATGTGATGAGGGGGTGATAAAATAATATTTTACCCCGGGTGCCACTTGCGCTCGCTACGCCACTGATCCTCATGCAAAAGCAAGTGAGTATTACAGCATCTTTCAAGAGGTAAGAATAATAGAACTTAAATGCATATGGACAGGACCGCACCAAGGTGCACCCTTAGTAGAACTGCCAAAGCTGCTCTCATTCCCCCGTGCTACATTTTTGTTAATTTTCTTCCCCTCTGTGATTCCCCCCAGAATATTACTTTCATGCATTTTTTTTTTCTACACAGAATCTAGCAAATTTTATAGTTTTGTAAGTAGGTTTCAAAAAAATGAAGTATTCTTTATATTGATGAAAAATGCTAATACACAACATTTAAATGTATCATTGCTGTAAATAAATTACAAATTTTCCGGAAGGTTTTTAATTTGCCCGTATTTTTTAAAGAGCCACAGAAGGCTTATTCTTGCAGTCTTTTTTTTTCATTCAGTAGATCGTACCAATCTAACTGTTAAACCTTGTTTCTTTACGGTCATTTTTGTGGTCATTTTTTTTTCCTTTTTTTTTGGTCTTAACGTCATTCTGCAGTTTGAATTTATCTTTTTAGTTTTCTGCATCCTTCGCACTTAGTGGTCTTTCAATGACTTTTCTACTTGCTTTAGAACCTGTTTAAGTAAGTGGTTTTGGCAAAATGTTTGACATTTATATCAGAAACATTTAACAGCAACAACTTTAAAGCCAGAAATATAGGGCATCTTATTTTCACACAAGTTGCCCTATATAAGTTTTTTAAGGTTGGCGTTAGTTCTCGCCAAATTTTTCGATGAAATAAAAACCCGGATGTCCCAATTTCTTATCTGAATCCATAACGAAGTGTCTTGACTTGGTAATCTTAATATAAATAAAAGTCATTGTGGGTATCTATGTGGCTATGTTCCACATCTCCTCCTAAACCAATGGACGGTTTTCAACCAAATTTTATACACTTATTATTTAAGACAAGGGGAAGACACTTATGAACTTTTCTAAGTCCAAAAGTTAATTAAACAGGCAGTTAATTAGAAATTAACCGAAACCGTTTTTCCGCCGTAACTTCGGAGCAAACTGCCCGACAAAAAATATTTTTATACCATCTTAAAGTTCAAATTTTTACCTTTTCAATGATACCAAATTTATTTCTCTGACATTTTTCCTTCGATTGTTATTAATTTTTAAAAGTTCCAAAATTTTGAAGTACGTGCAGACGATTTTGAAATAACAAAGATTTATAGCTACTCCGTTGCTAGGCAACGGTTAGACTTTGAACTAATTCACCTTTATTTCTGAAAATTTTGCTTATTTTTTTAAATATCCATATAATATAATAAATGCGAAAATGTGTCTGTCTGTTTGTTACGCTTTCACGACCAAACTACAAAACCGATTTGGATGAAAATTGGCAGAGTTGTAGCTTGAAACCCAGGAACCTACATTGGGTAGGTGACATCATGTTAAATTCATTATTTTTGATTACAGATAACAATTAAATAATTAACAAGCGATTTGCGATGAAGATTACTACTTTATTTTTCAATCAACTGTCACGTGATCCTGAAGGAATGCGTAAACAAAATGAAATGTTACGTGATCCTTCAGAAAAGAGCAAGTATGTGGAATAACTTATTTTTAAAGTCATGCATCACGTGATCTTGCTGAGAAAAGAAATAATATCTGGAATAATAACTGAAAAATAAACGCCGGGACAGAAATCTAATGGTAGATATGATATAGTTCCAAGAGTTTTTAGATTAAAATTTAAAAACTAAAGTTAAGTATAACTAAATGAAAATATCATTC
This sequence comes from Araneus ventricosus, assembly GCA_013235015.1. Classification (NCBI taxonomy): domain Eukaryota; kingdom Metazoa; phylum Arthropoda; class Arachnida; order Araneae; family Araneidae; genus Araneus; species Araneus ventricosus. Next base: position 73,047 of record BGPR01002439.1, on the reverse strand, counting down.
AGTGTTTACTTAAAATAAGAGCCTAAGTTAGTGGAAAGGTTGCCAAAATTATTCTTTATCGCTCTTTTCATCGGCATCCAAGATTTTTTTGGCGGTTAAATTTGTAACCAAACGATTTAGCTAATTACAAGTTACGTTTCGAATTTTAATGCTTTAAGAGCTGTTTTTAACCGATTTAAATAGAAAGGATTACACAAACCCAAAGAACACGGAATTCAACGTTTTGTTTACTAAATAAAGAACTAATTCGAGCTTGGCGCTTCATACAGTTGTCAAATAGATTTGGCGATTGCTTAAATCGGAAGGTTACCGGAAAACGGTCTATGAATCCAAAGTAAACAAACCAGGATCGTCCATTGACGGATATGATATGGTTGTCAGAGTTTTTAGAATAGGAAAGTATATTTTGTCTTATGTATTCTTTTAAACAGTAGAAGCAGATGACATATAGCATGGTGGATGACATACTCCAAAGAGCAGATGATACCATTGAGTACAATGATGTAACTTACAGTAACGGAGAATTAAATTAGTCATCCAATTATGTATTATCAACCGTCAGAACTTTTGATTTCCCCTTTCTACATATAACGAAACATTTGCATTCGTAAATTTAAAAAAAGTAGCAATTCAAATTCTTCGCGCACGAAGTCGCGGGTAACAGCTAGCGAATTAATAAAATTAATTAACAGAAAATGTCATCCCATAAGCTAAATGAATTTCTTTTCTTAAATTAATCTCAAAACCAAAGTTATTTTATTATACCACTACTAGATAAAAATGGCCCTTTAAAGGGTTAAGGAGTGGCAGCTGTTTAAAAAGTTTTAATACGAAAACTGTTCGTTATGTTGAGGCAAACATTCGCCTGACTTGAATCCTCTTCAGCAGCAGGCGTTGGTTAAAAACTCACCCTCTCCTCCTTGCTGAGCTGGTGCACCTCGGCGTGCCTCACCTTCGAGAACATGTGCCAGAGGCCGTCCATCACCAGGTCGCAGAGGGCCGCCTCCGTCTCGTCCTTGCCGCACAGCCCTGCGAAAAAGGAATCGTCAGCACGAATTGAGAATGTAACTGAATCTGCACGCAGGATGCTTGCAAAAGAATATCTCAACTTTGAAGGGATGCGATTACAAAACTAAAGAAGTTGCTTTGTTTATCATAATTCCTAATTTTAGGCAGTTAAAATGAAATAAAAATTTGATATTTCCCGCAAAAATGGGGAGGGGCGATCTCCGACTCGCTGCCACTGGGAAAGGTTCAAAGTCGTTTTCTTCAGATAATTAATTACGTTGTCCATATTATATGACTAATAGTTAGTTATATATATGACTAATTAACTAACAGGCAACTGCCCGTGGGGAGAAAGCGGGAAACATTAAATGGACTTGAAGGAATAAATGTTTTAATAGACTTGAAAAATAAAGCCATTATTTTAAAAATCTGCTGAATATATTATTTTAGTTTCAGTAAGAACTAGGGTTACCATACGCCCGGATCTTCAAAATGTCCGGATTTACGCCAGCGAAAGATAAATTTTGTTACATTCGAAAGGGCTGACTTCATTCCGCCAACGAAAGAAAACCTGTAAATTACGAAATTGGTGCAACCTCCCTTCTACAATCCGTTTGCCAATTTTCAGAAAGCGAGGAAGATAATGTTATTCCTAGGGGATGCTTCAAAAGCCTAATCGTAAAACCCCTGATGACCTTCACAGATGGTCAGTCTTGGTGTCCCGTTACGCTGTTAATTGGCAACCTGCAATGACACTTCAATAATCAGTCAGTTTTGGTGCCCCATTATGCTGTTAATTGGAAAAATGCAATGACACTTCAATAATCAGTCAGTTTTGGTGTCTCGTTATGCTGTTAATTGGAAAAATGCAATGACACTTCAATAATCAGTCAGTTTTGGTGTCCCGTTATGCTGTTAATTGGTAAAATATAATGACACTTCAATAATCTTAATATTTAAAAGTATATTAATATGGTGGAATAATTTCTAAATCATTTACAAACTAAAATACTGTGTAGGATTTCAGTGTAACCCACGAGGCTTGAAAGATTATCTACCTCTGGTCTAGACCATAATTTCTGCGATTGCATATGATAATTGATCTCTATAATAATACCTTATAAAAATTCATCTAACAAGGAAACGTGTTTCTTTATTTAAATATAAAAATTTTTATTTGAAATACTTAAGAATAAAATACTTAAAGATCAAACGAAATATTAAAGTAAATAAAATTAAAAATGCAATTTTTTAAAAATAAATTATATGTTAAAAAACTAAAAAATGCAGTTTATTCTATTTTTAATTACTGTAATTTTGATTTACACCAGGCATAAATAAAAATCGTTGCTTCTTTGCGTTCTTTTCACTTCCTCAAACTCTGTGCCAGTGTTATGAAAAAGGGTCGTTTGTAGGCAGTTAATATAATTTTATGCTGTATTTTGACTCCCTAATTAATTATATATTAATAACTAATAATTCATTATTAGTTATGAATATATAATAAATAACATATTAATTATATTAATTACTATATAATTTAATAATATATTAATACCCTTCAATCCCTCCCCGCCGTGTCGGAATTTCAATGAAAAAAATTATGGTAACCCTAAATAAGAACACTATATAATCACAAATATAACCGACGTTTAAAAATCCTCACCATAGTATTCAGTCGTATTTGCAGGTAAAACATGCATACTTCTAAGTAAAAGTTTGTTTGACATCTAAAATGCAGACATTATAAATTTTTTTTTTAAATAATAAGTTGGTGGGGGGGGGCCATATTGTTGCTTTGCCCGGTTAGTAAAGCTACTTCGGGCTGCTTCTGCATATATGAAAAACAAAAGGTGACAGTGGTCGTTTTGGTGCGCAACTTGTAGTGGCGGTTTTTCGCACAGGCGCTAGAGGTGCTCGCCTCGTGCCAAGAGACTCTGAAGGGGGCCACAAAATCTGTTCGACATATGTCACAGTGTTAAGCCGACTGCGAATTTACGATGTTGTGGAGGGGAAGTGCCTCAAAACAATTCTGCACCTGTGAAATCGTATTGTCAAAATCCGTCACTAGCAACAAGCACAAAGTCAAAATCATTTTTGACCTCACTTTACAATAACACGCTCGTTCGAAAGAAGACTTTTTTATGTGTCATTTTCCCGCCTTCTGTTCTTCCGCTGAACCGTGAAAGAATGCAGGAAGCGTCTCTCTCGCTCCAAACCGAAGCGCTTCGCCTGCTCTCTTCTATTTGCTCGGAAGGGATGATTCACTCGCCTCAGGAAGGGTTTCTCGACCCGGTTCCACGTCGGTGCTGCGTCGCAGATGAAAAAAACGCAGCACATCAAACTCGCAGACCACAACGCCCGGAACAAAAGCGAATAAAAATTTCGTGCTTTAAACTTTATTTTTTTTAAAAGCATTCTCGGAATTCAATGCTTATTTCCTCCCCCTCCTCCTTCTATCAAAGAAGTAGATTTCTTCCGTCTCTGTAAGCTGTTATTGTGAGACAAGATCTTGTTCCGACAATTACGCCGCTTCGACTTCTGACTGATTCCATCGCAGCTGCGTAAATAGGTTTGGTTTGGTTTGGTGGAGTTTACTGGCGCAAAAACCATTTTTGATTATGCTGCGCCAGACATAGGGTCTTGGATAAAATCTTAGTATAGGAGTTCAGTTAAAGGAGTCTGTCATACGTTATGACGCGTCAATTTGTAAAGTCTACAAAAGACTTGCAACATGGAAAAAGTGACATTAAAAAGACGGTAAAAAATCAGATCAAAAAGTAAAAACCAATCATTTTCAAAAAAGTAAAAAGTTGTGGATGAGGATCTTTGTAAAGGATGTCCTTAAGGGTGATACAGGATGAGTGGAAACAGCGGATGAGTTGATGATTGAATTGCATGAATAAGAATGTGGAGAACAGTCATTTGGCATTGGCATGCTGTACAAAGAGGTGCGGGTTCCCCCAATAACAGATGCCTATGCGTGAATCGAGTGTGTCCGATTCTTTATCTGGTAAGAACTGTGTCGAGCTCTCTGATAGGTAAACTAGGCCAACAATTGATTAGACGTTTGATTGATTGAAGTTTATTTGTGTTTTTAAGATCCCATTGAGCTTGCCATTTTGAGTGGAGGATGTATTTAACATATTTTTTGACATCGTTGACAGGGACAGGAGAGTTTAAACTGTTGGTGGCAGACCTTGCAAGATTGTCAGCTAGTTCATTACCGGATATACCAACTTGAGAGGAAATCCAGCAGAAGAGAATAGTGAAACCTTTAGTACTAAGCTGCGTAAATAGGGGAGGCAATCCTTTCTTCTGTCTTTAATAGTCTTTCGTAACCTTCACTCAGGGCCGGGTAATCAAATAGGTAACGTTGAGCTTGGGGGGGGGGGCGCGGGGCTTATTTTGCATGATTTTCAGGGTAATTGAATTTTGTGCTTTCATTCGATTTACAACGGCCGAGTGCTCGCACGTCCAAATTAAAAACAAGTATCGCTTACATTTCAAAGCATTATCCTTCGGAATTTGCTTTAGTAGAATCACTGGCAGTACGTAACACTTCACCTTCGCAGGTCGGTCCGACTGCGTGACGTGTTGATGGTTAAGTTCAGTTTAGTTAGACTAGAACTAGAGCACCGTCTCATAACCCCGTGCCCGTAACCTTTACGGCCACTGAACGGTTGGATGGGCATAAAGACGTCACCTTTATTAAGAATCACTGGAAACGACTGACGTCCAGGGGCGTAGCAAGAGTAAGTGCCGCCCGGGGGAAAATGCGGCTTTTTTTTTTATCCCAATCGCCATCAGTGGCTTAATATGCGCAGGTGGCGCTTGGAGCATGCTGTTATTTTTTCGCCCCTTCGGTCATATTTGACACGCTAACGTATTGTCTCCATGGCGCCCAGGACATCTGTACTTCTCTTCCCCCCCCCCCTGGTCGCTACGCCTGTGCTGCTCTTGTTTTAAAGCTAGAGGGGAGGATGCGACGTCTTCACTACTTAGCACACAGACGACACCTGAGCCGTCACTCCCTCTCGAAGCTCCCACAAGCTGAACAATCACGAACGCTCCGCTCTACGCCAAAACCTGACGTCAATGCGAAAAAACGATGAGAATTGGTGCGACATGATCGGAAGTTTGGATTTTCAACCTGTCTGAATATCCAAGCACTCCCTGTGGACTGCCAGGCTATAAATGCTGAAATGCGACTGGTGTAGATACGTGGGGAGGGGACCTCTCTAGCTTTAGAGTAGCGGTTCCCAACCTACGGGCCGCGGCCCACTTTTGGGCCTTAGATAGCGCATTACTCAAGAGTCGAAATCAGATTGAATCAGTCGAATATTATATATATGAGAAGTTCTTCAAATTTTGGGTGTTTGTAGAGGCATTGCAAGAATTTTTCATAGACGATTAACGGAATCTCTTCTTTATTGAAGTACCACAAAGATGCTTAAATTATTTTATCATGGATCATTTTTACAAGTCCCCGCCATGATCATACTGACGAGCAACACCGGCCGTGTGTCGCTTCGCCGTTCAAGTCAGAGCGAAAAATGGCGGTTAACAATGCGCAGAAAGGTTACATAGTGGAAGAAGGGGATTTTCCCGAAAGACCCGTGACTCGAAGTGGAAGTGAAAGTAAGCTTATTACGATGAAAGTGGAAGTAATTAAAAATTAACTGTCGTTAAGAAGGATTTATTTTAAAGATGAGAAAATAAGGATTTATTTTAAAGATAAAAAATTTCTAAGTCATTACATATATATATGATGTTTGTATTTTTTTATTTGTATATTTAGTTAGTGGGCCTCAAAATATTTTTTACGCAACAAATGGTTCGCAAGAAGGTCAGGAACCACTCACTGCTCTAGAGGAAATAGGACCAGGCGGGGGAATGCATATTTACAAACCCTATCCTGATAAAACTGAGGCAGGAAATCAGCCAATATCATTGGCTACGAGGGACAGTGACGTCGTTTTCAGCTATAATGAGAAGTCTAATGATAACAATTTTGTTTGAAGGGTAACAGGTTAGACAAATGTTGTTGGGTTTTTTTGACGTCATTCCATTCAGAATAGTTCATTTGATGTTTCAAAATCAACTAATCTAACTTGTTTTGTTATAATTTCCGTACGAGAGCAAAGAACGACGTCATCATCTCTCGGCGAAGCGACCCAATCATATTGTCCGATTTCCTGCCTCAGTTCTATCAGGGTAGAGTTTGTAAATATGCGCGGGGGAATGCAGGTGCATTAGGAGAGCCCATAGCCGATGGGACAGAGCGGCCCGTGAATGTCCCACCCAAATGGATGGGCTTAAAAACGGAATGGTGTGTGGAGTTCCACCAGGCCATTGGCGTGCAGCGGTACCAGTTTGATGGGTGGGACTGGAGAAAAAAGCTACTCACAGCAACAGCCAGAAGTCTCGCTATCCAGGACCGGAGGTAATGCGGTCGTTGCTTCCCTCTGGTCAAATTTGACCCAAACGCGAGAAGGGGGAGCACTGGCTTGGAGTGGAGCGCTCGTGAATGTCCTAAAGGAAGTGGCGGGTTTTCATGGAAGTCGAATCTCGAACCCGAGACTACAATTCCATTGGCTCATGGAATTACTCTAGCTTTCTTGGAAAAGAAACAACAGAAAATTCTTTAAGACTGTTTTATTATAATAACATCGATTCAGTTGTTCTCCGAAAGTGAGATAATGAAACTAATAATATTTTGAATGAAAACTGATGCAGAGATTGTCACATTCATATTTTTCTACTTGTTCTTGTTACTGAGCTGAGTGTCGCCTCGAATTTCTGTTTTTCCGGAAAATAATGCTGAGCAGAAATGAATCTTATCTCGTTTGGAAATTCCCCACAACAAAACGCGAACTTCTCCATTATTCCGCCGACGGCATTGGAACGGAAACGGGCACCGTCTCACGACGAGGGAATCGGATGGAAGTGTCTAAAGCCGCACATCCGATCGTTGAAATTATTTTCACGATCCAACGACGAACCGTGGGAAAGGCGCGAACCATCAGTCGTCAGCCGCCTATGGAGCGGTCTTTGAATGCGCCTTCGTTTGCAGATTCGACCTAAGAGGTTCACGGAGGAGCGGCGAACTACACTCGAACACTACGGCGAACCCAATGAGAATTGCGAATCCCATTGTGTTCGCCGAAAAACCGGCAAGATCTGGATTGCCGCGATTTGAGTCGTGTAGCTGCAAAACAGAAAATTCGTCAGAAAAGTGGATTTTCTGTCACATCTAGCCAAAATGAGATTTTAAAAAATACTGCATGAAATTCAATGCATTCGGACAGTGTAATTCAGTGTACAATTTATGGTAATGAGTCATGCGTAGGGGGGGGGGGGTATTTAAGGTTTTGTTCTAGAGATGGCCAGTTTTGCAACAATCTGAAATATAAATAAATATGCCAAATTGTATAGAAAATAGGAGACATAATAATTTTACCGAAATATTATTGAAATAGGGAGGTATACCATAAAAAATAGATTCAATCATAAAAAATCAGATTCTTATGGCCACATCTTCTCCAGGATCTCACTCTAATAATAGTAGTTATTTATTAAAAGCTCTTATTTGTCAATTGAGTCTTGTTCAGTATATTATATTACAGTAATGAAATTCCATGCACTTGAAAGCATTAATGAAAGAGATCACAGCGTTCTTTTTTGGCTCAAATGCCTCTGATCTTCGGTCTCCTCTCTGAAGGCACAACGGATATTTCTGCGGTCTTCACGCCCCTCCCGTCTTACATTCCTCTTCCACGTCCACTTTTATAGATAAATCAATAAATTATTATGAATAGAGCGTTGCTGCTTTACCACCTCTCGCTTCCGCCCAGACGGATCTCTTATGCGCTACCGTATCTGATGAGGAAGACTTCAACACTTATCTCCATCTTGTTCAAAAGTGCAATAATTCAGACAAACCAATCTCGAACTTATCGCAATGTTCCACATTATCAGCTGTAAGTCTTCGTTTGGCAAAGTTTCACGAAACTACCGCTGTGCTGCCAGGCAAATTCGGAGATGGCTGGTTTTGAATTCGTATCAATTAAGGGTCTATTCTGGTACCTCCGGTTGGGTTGGGAGACGTCATTTTTACGGTTGTTATCGTGCGGTCTCCCAACCCAACCGGGGGTATCAGAATAGACCCGTTGAACCACTTGGCTTACAAGTGGATACGCGCCTTACTCCTTCTGAAATGAAATTCAAATGTGGTTACAGCTACAAGTTATAGAACTCTGGAACACTCACTCAATTGAATGAATGCTCAGTCAATGGCGATATAAACCGCTAAATCTGCCCGCGGGGGTGTGCTGCTGGTGTTTCCGGTCAATGGCGAGAACCATTCAGAAAAGCGAATCATATATACCCATGAAGTAGATGTTTTATAAAAGTAAAGCGTTTTGAATGCAAATGAACCGTTGTGTCATTAATTTTCCAATAACTCTGATAAAACCGGTTTCTATTTACGTCTGTTACTTTCACTTCGCGGAGATTTTTATAGACTTGGAGAAATTGGGATGTTAGTTATCGTGGCCAGTTCTATTGTCTCAACATTTTTCATACATAAGTCGAGTTTTACAAATAATTCACTACGTTCCACAGACATTTATTTTCACGCGAGTCAACCTATAAACACGGAGATTAAACGCATCACGAACAAGAACACAGACGAAAAACCGTATCCAGAACCTATGAGCAGAATTCTGGAAGAACACTAAAAGAAAAGTTTATAAGCAAACGATTAACAGTTTCTGTCTGGAAGAAGTTCTACGGAAATTTTCCGATTCTCGTTATTGTTAATTACTGAAGTGTCTATGAAGGCAGAATGGACGAGTTTTCTGGGGTTTTTTATTTGCGGTAAAGTAGGACTTCCGCCTTAACCATCAACTTCCGGTGATAATGTTAAGTCAATGGGAACCTTCAAAATTTCAACGCTCTGTTTGAATTTGAAGATATTAATTAATGTTTAAAGTGAAGTTTTCTAATATTAGGGCTTAAAGATACTTTGAAAACATGGAATTTCATGTTCCTATTGTTGTAGCTCACTATGTTTATTTAAAATAAGAACCAAATTTTATGGAAATGTTGCCATGATTATTCTTTATCTCTCTTTTTGGAGCTTTGTGTACTCAAAAACTGATTCGAACTTGGCGCTCGATATGGAATCCAATTGGATTTGGCGATCGCTTCAATTGGGGGGTTTCTGGAAAACGGAACTGAACCTTCACCACGGAATTCTGTGAAACCAAAATAAACAAATCAGAAAACTTGTCCATACGCTGGCTACAAAAGATTTGACTCGGAAACGATATTCCAGTGAATGGACCTTATGCACCGTTTGGGTTCGAGAGTATAGAAAAACAGCTGTGGAGGAATAAACAAAACGATCGGCCTATAAGTGACTCAGAAATAAAAGCAGTTCTGAGTCAGCTGTTTAAGACCGACCAATGGCTGCCGCCGGCAGGTCACGTGTCGGAGGATGTGACGTCACATGCATAAGGTACTCACCGTGCTGCCTGGCCAGGTATCGGCAGATGCTCTGGTGCTGGGCGATCACTCTCCCCTCCACCTCCAGGACAGGCAGGGTGCCGAAGGGAGTCCCTGCGGGAAGAAGGGGGCACTTAGTCATCTGGTGTACGAGAATGAAATCTTAAAGACATTTTACCCTCTACAGCCCAAAGTATTATCTGTTAGTTAAAATAAAAGTATGTTGAAAAAGGAAAGCCCCTTTTTGGTCGGCGTCGCATGTTATGCGACGAATGCCTAGATTCTGGTACCCCCGGTTGGGTTGGGAGACGTCACTTTTTCCGTTGTTAAAGGCCGGGAAAACCAACCCAACCAAACCGGGGGTACCAGAATAGATCCCCAAGAGAAAAGTTGCATCGTTTAAAATGAATTCGTCGCTACTTACACGTTTCGTTCGCGGTTTCGTTATAGTCCGCGATTATTTTTTGTATCTCTGAACATTGCTAAGAAATGGCGCAAATAGTCTACTTCCTTCATGTTTTCGCGGTGAGATTTCCCTTTTTGAAAGGAAAACATAATCATCTTGTCGGAGATTCGAAAAAATTCGACAAAGAAGGGGCTAGAGATACATCAAGTTGAAAATAATTAATTTCATCCAGATTAATTACAGTGGAGTCTCCCTATAACGAAATCGCTTGGTTCCAATTGAAAAATTCGTTACAGAGAAAATTTCGTTATACGGAGATTAGAGATTTTTGCAGTTATTTAAATAAATGTTCCAAACTTTTCAATAGGTGCGATAAGTTCAAATGTATTTAATTATGATTTTCAATTAAAAATGAAGTAATATATATTATAAATTTGTTAAAATTATACTAATTTTTATTATATAAATAAAATGTTCAAAAGCTCAATTCACCAATTTAGAGAATAGTATGTACTTACTTTTATTTTATTTGAAAAATTCCGTTATTTTACATTGCTTTGCATTTCGTGATGTAAAAGTTTTAGAAAAATTTTCAGATTTTAAGAGTGAGTGGTTCCAGAAACAGGCACGTGTGAGCGAATTGGTTGCACAGAAATTATCAACTTTCTTCAAAAATGACAAAAATCGAAAAGACAAACCTCTGAAAAAATTCGTTATAGGGAGACAACCGCTTCGTTATATGGAGAATATTTTGAATGTTATTTAACATTCCGATTAAAAATTTCGTTATAGGGAGAAATTCGCTGTAGAGAGACTTCGTTGTAGGAAGACTCTAGTGTAATTAAATTTTTCATTCATTATTCATTTGTATCCAGATCATTTTGCCATCTAGGAGCATATAAATGCAAGTGATGGCGTCTGTTTGTTATTAACCACTTAACTGATTTGCCTTTTCCACTTAAGGGGGCACCTCAAATATGGGGATGAGAACCTGCCATATAAATAAGCAGAGTTTCGCTTCCAGCTGGGATATAGTAATGGTGGAGGTTGAATTACCTCCCGCCGATGACGGGTAGTGCCTCTGTCTGAGGGGTCGCTCGTAATAAGCGCTATTATGCGAGGGTCGCAGTGTCCGATTAATTGTCGCGGCGGCCGGGTCATTCAGGTTTTCCGCATGCCTAGACTGGCCGGTAATAATTCATTCGTTTATGGTTAACTGATTTACCCGTGTGCTGTACGTGCATGGAATCGTCACAATTTTAAAATTATAAACTAAAATTAGGTCATCCATAGACATTATAATTCAATACAAAAATTTACGTAGAATCTATTAACATCTCAAACGTTCTAAGTTGACAACAATTCATTTTTAAAACAGACCGTGTAATCTAATAAGATAGTTAAGGAAATAAAACAGTTAAGTGGTCAACCCTCCGTTAGACGCAACCATTAGTTAGATTTGAGATCATGGTACGGTACCGTCGTCAAGTTCGCGAAAATATCGCCAACCGTTAAAATGCCCGCCAAACTACCGCTATCTTGGATTGGCATTCAAATAGACTCAAATTTCTCTGCCATAACAAATGTGACGACAGCACAGCACATACAGTTTTCGTATAAGTGGTGGGAGCTATGACATTGTAACTTTTTGCGCATGCGTGGGAGGGGGAAGGTCAATATCTATCAACTGCCTTCACTGTGCGTGTTTCAGCTTTGAGAGCAGGGCATTAGTCCTGATACTTTTTGATCCCCCTCGTATTAATGTCTTTTGCATATAAACCATAGATAGATCCAAATAAATATGTTGAGCTAAATTTCATTTTGTTCACTATTAGTTAATGCTTCATCAGCCTGTGTTATTTTACTATTTTTTAAGCACATTCGGAGTCAGGAAAAATTTCTCGTGGCAGTCGAAAGGTCCGGACTCACCCTTTTCCAGTTCGGCTGCCTTGTCCTTGTCGACTCGCTTGTCCTCGAAAGGCTGCCCTGTGTACTCCAAGATCGCCCTGGCCAGTTCGGCGGCCGTCGTGAAGCTGTAGTCCAGGATGCGGTAACGAGCCATTTCTGCTGCAGGAAGAAAACGCAAACCATTGGTCAGTTCAATTTAGAACAGACTCTAGAGGTTACGGCAGTGAAAATAAAGAATTTCTGACCTTAAAATAAAATGAAGCATCGATCAGGTTAAAGAGCATAAAATGATAATACTCTCAGACCGTTTCTTAAGTGAATTTTAAATTTCAATAATACAAATGACTTAATCGAATTACATTAACACCGCAGTACACCCCTCGAACTCGAAACCTTGATGGATGGATCATGTTCCAGGGTTTACAAAAATGTGCAAAGTTCGCGGATTAAAAAGACTTGAACACTGGAAAAACGAAAGCTTTTTTGTTGTTTTTCAAAATATTATAATAGATAGAATTGTAATGCCGATAAAATAAATCAGAAACACAATTGGTAAAAACAAGAGATGTAGCAGTTTAATTTATAAAGAAAAATTTGAAACAGGTTTCATTGCATGTTTTAGCATAATATTAAATGTAAAAATTCAAGCGTCAAAATTGAATCAAATAAACATTTAAAAAGTTCTCCACACACACTCTAATATCTTAAAATCCACCCAATTTACTTATTCAAGACAGATTATTTCCACACTATTTTTATCCGATTTCTACAGTGTTTTTTTTTATTCGAACCACTATAATTATCATAGTAACATATTTCTATGTGTCCCGCAGGTAAACTACAAGGTTAAGGTAGATTTTTGTGTCTTATTATTTTTAACTGATTTAATTTTGAAGTAAATGACTAGCAAAAATAAACAATTATACAATTTTCTTTTTTTTCATTCCTAAGGGTGAACTAGTTCTCTCAAACTGATTTCATTTCATAAGTGCATTTTCCTCTCACGAATTTTTTTACAGTGGCCTCAAATCTATTGTTAGTTCCATTTTTGCTGTAGTAACCAATGTGGTATGCTTTCCGTACATCCTTTATCAATTACATTTGTCAGTCAGGTTTAGAAATACTCGAAAATTCGCCTGCGACATTATTTCCATGTTTAGATGCACTAATCTCAGGAGCAGCTATTTAAACTTATGTAAATTGCTCGCAATCCATTAATTGAGAATTGCGAAAGCATTTTTGTCAACAGTATCCCTACCCACAGGGCCCTCTAGGGGCCCTTTGGCAATGCAAGTCTCAGGGGGAAGGGCCTTCCAAACAATGATTCATTGGCTTTAAATTAATCTCTCTACAAGCAGTTTTAACACTTTAAAGGGCCTTTTTCTTTTAGTAGTGTTATAATAAAATGGCTTTGGGATTGAGATTCAGTTAAGAAAAGAAATTCATTTAGCGTATTCGATGACATTAATCCTTTGTTGATTAATTTTGCTAATTAATAATTAATTATCAAGTCCAGACACTTCCTTATAGTTTGAGAAAAGAAACTGGAACATCTTGGCTTTAGTTTCATCGAAAAATTTCGCGAGAACTTCTGCCACCTTAAAAAATGCATTTAAAAATGAATGAATTCGGTGGTAAGTATACTTCCGACGGCCCTATTAAGGGTTAAGTAGCAGATTTTGAAAAACTAAGGTAACAAAAAAAATTTAATCGCGGGCCTCTTTCGAGAGAGTTGGTTTCGGTATCTCGCGCATAAAAAGAATTAAAAATTGTAGTGTTGGGATTCTCAAATCGCATTCGTGGAGGGCGCTCTCCTCCCCCGAGGGTCGGGGATTGTTTTTTGTTAATCAGTCGAGTTGCGAACTCGAAGGCTAAAGGAACGTTTCGTAAGGCGCCGGCGAGTGAGGCCGGGGATCCCAACGAAAAGTGTAGCTGTAAGATTGACGTGGCTGGCCGCGAAGGGTCCAGACGTATCTTTCCGTCTGTGCTGTTGCTGGCCGCGAAGGGTCGCAACAATTGTTTTCTACGTGCTGTCCTATCCGTTATTCTAGTGTTTGTCTTTAATGTTATATGTAAATAAACTGTTGCTTGTTATCACATCTCTGGTAATCCATTTAAAAGAACCAAAACCGACACCTTAAAAAAGGGCCACGATCATCACAAAAATACTATTAATTACTCAATATTACTATTATTACTCAATACTATTTAATTATAAGATCGGCATTTTCTAAATTATAACACATTTTGTTAGAATTGTAAAGCAACATAATATAAAACTTGCAAAAAGTCATAAATTAGGAATGTTCCAAAATTTAAACAATGATTAATTTTAATTTGATCAAGTTCGAGTGCAACGCCTTTGTAAATTAAATGAGAGTACAAATATTAAATTACCGGAAAATCAAATAAATAAATCTCGGGGCCCTCCAAAGTTGCAGAGCCCCTGGTAGTCGCCTACTTTGCCTATTTGATAATCCGTTCTTCTACCCCCAACCCCCAGAAAAAGTGGAATAGCTGGTAGTATAGAAGAAATAATACAAAATACCGGGAAATAAACAATAACTTTTTCGTCGTTCTTTTACATACTTTGCTTTTCGAACTAGTTCTGCACGCCTACGATTTTCTTTCACTGCGCATGGGCTCGGATTTGTTCGTTCGGCTGGGACGCGCACTCACGCGAAGAAGAGAAAACCCAACGGCTGCTGAGCGAACAAAAGAGGGTGGTTCGATCTCCTGAAGGAGTGGCAGTTTTTGACAATACAGTAGAATCCCGGGAATACGAGCTAATTGGGACTGACCTCCGTTCGGATTCCGGGGAATTCGTACTATCCAGGAAATCCGGTAAAATACTCTTGATATACCAAACGCAGAAGAGCATTGACTCTGGGTGCTCCGTGAAGGTGTACGGAAAGAGCACGCGGCGACTCGCACGGTGCAGTGGCAAACAAGTTGAGGGTGAAAAGAAGATATCCGAGTTTGTGTTTCTACTCATTAAGGTGTTGAACTCATTCTTAAAAATTCATCCGAATACTTCTTTTCAGTTGGGAATAAACATTAGCTTTGTTTCTGGTTCGTAATTCTTATTTTTCCTCCATTTTTCAGTAAAAATGTTTCAGAAAATTTAAAAAAGTTGTTCGGATTATCCGGAATTTCGGATTACCGGGGTTCTACTTTATGGACACAGGCGCAAAATTATTTCGAGGCCCAGTGTCGTACATTCACCTTCAGATTAGTTTGCGATGCATGTCGAATAGATATTGAGGCCTGGGACGAGGCGAGCACCTCTAACACCTGTGCGAAAAACCGCCACTGCTCCAGTGGTGGTAACGTAAGGTGACCGGGGCAAGATTTGATTTTTTTTCGCCCTCAATCGTAATCAGGGTAAATGGCTCCCGAAGTATGACATTTTTTCGACCGACAACCTCATCATATTTGGCTCAAAAAGTGACAAAATCACACTAATTTTTTTCCTTTCTCCATGGCGTCTCCTAAGACTGGCACCCGGTCGTTACGCATTATTTCTGGTCGTACATTTCTTACATAAGAGATTTCAATGAATGTGAAATGGCATCCCTTTCAGCTAGGGTTGCCATGAATCCCGTATGTACGGGACTGTCACCGTATTTCACTACTCAGTCCCGTATGACGATTTGTCCCGTTTCCTAGCTAAACTCTGCGTGAGACACCGGGTTGGCTGAAATTTTCTGCAGATACGAAGTATATTGATCAGAAGAATGTCTTATAAAGCTATGCGAATGCGTATTTGCCATTCCAGCTCATAATGCAAACGTGGAGAGAATATTTTCCCTCGTGTCAACTTAATGGTCGAACGAAAGAAACAGGTTGTCAGTGGAGACAATTTTGATTTCTCGTTATAGTCTTAAAATGACTTGCGTTTAATTTTATAATTATGTGAAGGAAGAAAATGATATAATTAAGACAGTAAAATCGACTTCAAGATATGACTGGGCTAAAAAGGATTAGCCTGGCATCTTTTAAAACGTCCCGTATCAGTGCTTGGCAATTAGGGCAACCCAACATTTAGCATCTCCTCACCCTCTGGCTGTAACCGTTCATTAGATGCAACGTTCGCAAACATGTTCAAATACGATTGAGAGAAGCGAACGATTTAATTCTTATTTACGTGCAAGGCTTTATTACTATAATACGATCCAACGCTGTAATAGTTCCAAGTAAACACAATAGCTTGCGAAAATCGCAGGATGCAGCAGTAAATGGGCTTACTTCCAACCAGCGAAAGAGGGTTCATATTTACTAGAGGTCGCCCAGCGGTCGAAATTCGACCGTAATTCATTAAATTTTTAAGTTTGAACGTTATTGAGGTTATTTTTTATTGAAACAAAAAAAAAACCTGGCGGTTAAAAAAATTAATGTTGTCCGACTGTTGACCAAAGACTTTTATGTGTTTGACATTCAGTATGAACTTAAACAATGAATGTTTTATTTTATTTTATTTAATGTATTAGTAATACATACAATATATAAATTCCTTAGAGACAATCTCTACTCTGTGCGACTGTTTGACCACAGACTAATATGTGTTTGGCATTGACAGATTTAAATAATCCGCATTTTGTATTTCACCCCGAAGAGTTTTTTTAAATAAATAATCTAAATAAACTCCCTCTTGGAGTGGAAAATAAGTGGAGTACATAAATTTTATCTTCCTGCACTCTTTCTCCATATGAACTTTAACTCCCTCTTGGAGTGCATTTCACTGCGGGGGGATTAAATCAATGTCAAATCATCCACTCCGCATAAGCTCCTCAAGGGAGGCCAGACCCAGGAACAATCATGAACCAGCGAGTGCAGCCTGCGACAACATCGACGTAGTGCAATTCGATAGGCATCCGTGTCCAACGATCAGCAAACTCCGAAAAACCCTCACACAGCCACAAAATGGTGAAAATCACCTAAAAATTCTATCAGCATTACATAAATTTTATCTTTCTGCACTCCTTCTCCATATGAACTTTAACTATGCCAAATCTCACACTCCTCCGTGAGCGCAATGTGCTTAAAAAGGGGTACAAAGTTTTCTCTTCACGTATTAATATATAGATTACCGAGATACAAATGCATTTCTCCGATTTTTGGTGCCCCCATTCCTCGAAATTAGCGTCTAAGGCGGTGGCCACACTGGCCGTATGAAAAAAAAAAATGCCATTATCTAGGATATTGTGGCAGATAATGATTCAGTTCAAAAAATAGATAAGTTTATAAATCTTTCATGTGACAGAACTCTCGTGAACGAATTCAAAAACGATAACTTATGCAATTTTTGACTGCGATAATATTTTTGATTCATTTACTTGGTTTAGCGATAATATTTTAATGCCATCCTATCTTTCCGAACCCCAGTAGCACAACGATATTGTGCAATATTGAACAATATTCTCAATATTATATAATGTCATATAATATTATAGAATATCGGACAATATTTTACAATATCGTACAACATGCTGGGAAATTGGATTTTCAGTCATGCTATTTATTATATTCGTAAATGAAACTTTTCATCCTAATAAAATATAAATATACAGTAGTAAATATATTAAAAATACTGAGTAAATATATTATAGTAAATAGTGGGTTATAATGCATGACAGTAAATATTAAAATTTATTATTGTTGCGAGGATTGAGCCTATTTCATTGCAACCAATTTCGACATATCGAACTTTATCTTCCTTCATTTCAAGCACAAGTCGGTTTCAAGTTGCAACCACGTCCTATATTTATTTTGATTGAATGATATAAATTTAAAATGTTTTATTCTTTGATTATAAACGCCCCATTTGCCATGCATTGGTTTTAAACGAAAAATGTCTTTATGGTGCTACATGTTGTATTTTTCATTCTTATTGATGTGCTACAAAACTTTAATAAAGGTTGAGAATCCCCTGATAATGAGAATATCCATCTGCCGATTTTTATA
The DNA here is from genome assembly GCA_013235015.1 of Araneus ventricosus. Taxonomy (NCBI): domain Eukaryota; kingdom Metazoa; phylum Arthropoda; class Arachnida; order Araneae; family Araneidae; genus Araneus; species Araneus ventricosus. The sequence goes on along the minus strand of BGPR01002439.1, from coordinate 55,250 downwards.
ATTATGATTATTTTTCGCACCAAGAGAAACAACTACCGTGTGGTGAATCGAACTGTCAGAGGAATTCGAGAAATTTCTATAAGGTGTATGAAACGATAAACATCTTCCGTCATGTTTAACTTAACAGCAAATTTCTGTTTGCTTTTGTATCAGGTATGAAAATCCTATGTGACTCAGAGAAACACCGTAATCTTCGAAACATCTCGCGTTTGAATGTTTCGAGAACGCACGCTTCTCGTGTTAGATTTCTCCGAATTTCCGCAACAAATACTCCCGAGAAATTGCAGTTAAGAATCTCTCAGAACAACACTCCACCAAATGTACGTCAGTAAAATAAGTAGTGCATGCGCCGTAAGTGATCGCAGTTCGCTTTGGTTGTTGAGGGAAAGCGAATCGTGAATATTAGTCAGCTAGCAAATTTGTCAACAAAAAAAACACCCACCAGAATTCTTTACATGGCGTATGAGTAGAGTTACATACGGGACTGTCACCGTATTTCACTACTTTGTCCCATATTGCTATTTGTCCCGTTTTCTCCCTGAACTCTGCAGACACAAAGTATTTTGAATGGAAGTCGTGTCTAATAAAGCTATGCGAATACGTAGTTGCCATTCCAGTCCAGAATGCAAATTTAAAGAGAATATTTTCCCTCATGTCAACTCAATGGTCGGACGAAAGAAAGAGGTTGTCTGTGGAGACGATTGAAGTAATTTTGATTTGCCATTATAGTTCTAAAATGACTTTCTCCCAATTTTATAATTATATGAAAGAAGAAAATGATATAATTAAGAAATACGAAACTTTAAAATACGACTGGGCTAAAGAGGATTAGCTTTGCATCTTTTATATTATTCTACTCAGTGGCGAATCTGGGATTCGGGTCGGGGGGGGGCTGAGGTCATAAAAACTTTGTATCGTCGTGACGAATGTCAAACCTCAAGCCTAAAGTAAACCAAAACTCTTTAACTTTACAGACTTTCACCTGGCAATAAGAATCATAACAAACAATACAATACTTTCAATAATTTAATAAAAATTACAATGAAATAACTAGCCAAAAAATGTCTTCGACCGCGTCAAAGCTACAAGTGGAATGACTACTCGACTACAAGTGGAAAATTTCCGAGCCTGTCAAGCCAGAAAGTAATGTTGAAACGCTTTTATTATTTTTTTTAAAGAGGTAAATTAAAAAAAAACAGCTTGTAATGATGTTAAATAAAATCAAGAATTCTGGCTTGGCTCTGGGGGGGGGGCTGTAGCCCGATAGCCCCCCTCTGGATTCGCCACTGATTCTACTTGTTCATTTTATTAGATTGCTTAAAAACTGTATTTATTTTTTATCAGAGTAAAATAAACCATTACCTACCCATGTTGTATGTTTAATTAATTTAGAATTTCAACGCCCAGTATCAATTCCTGGCAATTATGGCAACCCTACGTATCAGTGAATCCAGGGTCGATGGTCTAATACGGCCGCCACCCAGAGGAGCCATCGATCCAATGGGCCTAAAAATTTACTAAACTGATTTTATTTCAATTTTAAGCCGCAAAAATTGTTTAATTATAATTTTAAATATGTTAAAAGAGAAAATTGTAAGTAGGAATTGTAACTAGCCAAATGTAACATAAACAAGCATGTATATCAGTTCAAAAAGTATCAATACAGAGCCTATGTATGAATACTTTTTATATCTATAAATAGCCGCCTTTGGCGACCAGCTGTTCGCCCTTTATATTAATAGCCTGTGGTTATGCTTGAAACTTGGCGAAATAAATTGGCGGTTGTAGAGATGCGGTACTTTGCTGAAATTTTATTTTTCGATTTCTCGAAAGTGGAGCGTGGTGGGAGGCAGGCGATCCTTGATGGCATATCTGGAGGTCACAAACTTCCACATGAAATAAAAATTGTCGAAATCGGTCCAGCGGTTGGGGCTGGGGGACTGTCTCGTGGTTTTCCCAATTATTTTAAGTGTATAGATGTAACCATTAAAATTAATCGCGTATACCAGCGTTTCCCAATCTTTTCGGTTGTACGGATCACCTGTTAGATAAAAAATGTTTTGCGGCCCCTAACTAAATATGCAAGTAAATATTCATTTTGTGCTGATTATTTTGGGCTATAATGAAGATATACTAAAAATTGATAGTTTTTGAGTTATAAGCAAAAAACCGGGAAATTTTTTTTTTCATGTTTTTTAGCTATAACTAAAATTCCAACAAGAATTTTTTGGTGGCAAACCTCAGATTCGAAATCAGCACCCCCAAAAACATAAAGGAGCAAAATATTACTCCTCCTCCAGAGTTTGGTTTAAAATAACTACTAAGAAAAAGCGAAAAAAAACCAAATGAGGAAGTCGCGCCAAACGAGAGCTGGGAAAAACGCAGCTCAAGACATCTAATTTCAAGCGGAGGAAAGAAAGGGTTGCTTTTTCTCCCTACTGAGAGTTCAGCGTTGCTCAGTGCGCGAATTTTGATCCTTGGAAGGGGCAAAATTCCATGCAGCTCTGGTTCTTAATTCTTGATTGATTTTCCGTCTTCCTTTAAAAAATTTTATTACTTTTTTGCCATTTTCGTTGATTATTGAACTCTCAAAGTGGAAAAGTAAGCCAGTTAGAATAAAAAAGAAAATGCAAGCTTTTAAAATAATTTCGAGGGGGAGTGCAGCTGTAATGGACGAGCCGCCACTGGCGGAGGGGGTGTAGTTTTGACAGTTCTGCCATGGGCGCAGGATCACCTCGGTACGGCCCTGATTTCATGACGTGAACAGTTGCGTTTGCATGAAAATGCGAAGTCACGTGACATGACTCCAATAGGGAGGTTCATGTTCGCAATAAACAGAACAGGTAAATAACGTTAACGTCTTAAATGCCCATCACAATTTGATGTTTAAATATACCTTGTTGTGGGAACCATGAATATCGAGTGATATATAATTTAATCGAGATTAAACACAATCAATATCCCCGGGGAACCAACTGGTTAGGCATAGTGCGAAAAACGATTGGGGAAAAAAATGGCCAACATTTTTTTAAGCTTTTAGATTTTAACTCTTTAATGGTTAGCGTCCTATTTTATGGACGCTCCTAAAATACATCATAAACTGACAGGAATTACTAAAAATACATCATAAACTGACAGGAATTACTAAAAATACATCATACACTGACAGGAATTGCTAAAAATACATCATAAACTGACAGGAATTACTTTTTCAACATAAATTTTACGAAAAAGGATCTTCAAGAGTTCGTTTCCTGTATGTTTAATCGATGGTAGAATATATCACGCGTTCGGGTGATAATGATCCAAGTCAAACTCGGAAAGTGCAAAGATGAAAAGGGTAAATTTATTCCATCATTCACCAATTAATTTACTTGTATCTCTACTGATAATAAAGGAGATGTGTCTGTGTGTTGATCCTCAACAGCAGGGGTTCCCAACCTGTGGTACGCGTACCCCTGGGGGTACTCGAAGGACTAGTTAGGGGTACGAGAAATCAAAGTTGGTAATAGCGGAAACAAGAAAACATAAGCAGGGTTCGCACGCGTCCTTACAAGTCCTTAAAAGTTCTTACTTTTACATTTAGTCCTTAAAAGTCCTTTCAAATCCTTATTCTTATGCCCCATTTTTAAATAGCCCTTGAAAGTCCTTACTTTTTGCCACCTCAGCTAGAGCAAAGTACATGCAGTATTTAGAAAGTGAAAAATCCAAAGAAAAGACTGAAACAAAAAGCTTTAGGAAGAAATAGACTTTTTAAAACAAAAGAAAATGTTCCAAACCAAATACACCAAATGATTTAGCTAATGAGGCTGAAAAGTCAAAGGACATAAATTCATTATAAGGACATTTATTCAATCGCATGAACTACGAAAAACAATTACTGAAAAAAATTTAAATAAATACCTTGATTGTAAAATTGAATGAAAAAGTTTGGAATTAAAAGATATTTGATTACCAGTTTCATGGGGTTTTTTTTCATCAGTTTATTAACTCATATTTTTAAGAGTTTTTGTCGTGTTAAATTTGTAATGCATCTTCTATGTCTATCTACAATCTTCTATCTTTATCATCTAATAGGTTGAATTTGCAAAAATGAGACATTTTATTTAAAAATGCGTGCGACAATTCGTTAAGTTTATTCAGTTTAGAGGTCCTTATTTTTTGGTTTTTTTAGTCCTTAAAAGTCCTTGATAGTCCTTGATTTTCTTTTAAGTAAATGTGTATGAACCCTGAAAAAAGTTACAGTTAACAGTTATTTCCTTAAGTGAATACTTGCTATTTAATAACTATAATAGTAATTGAATAGTTGATTATTTCGAAGTGCAATTTTTAGCTGTCCTTATAAGTTTATGTGAAATTGTTACATTCCGGCTTTCATTTGTTTTGGCGTTGAACTA